>CAJNDV010001091.1:38257-79156 GCA_905221635.1 Symbiodinium sp. CCMP2456
GGTTTAGGGTTCCCGGTTTGTTTAAAGGAGGGTTCCTTTTTGAAAGGGCTCCTCTTTAGAAGGGTTCGTTCAGTTCATGGTGAAGGGGTTCCTTTTCGGGGTTCTATAAGGGAGGCAAGGCCTGATATGGTTTAGTGTTTGGGGGGTTTGGGGCTCAGGGTGAAGGCCCATACCTTAAATAATTGGAGTAGAATTTGGGGGGTGTATGATACAGTAAAATGATATTAGGGAACCCAAAGGAGCCCTGTTCAAATTAGTCAAGGGTATTAGACGGTTTTATTCAAACGGGTTGTAGCAGGAGTTTCTTAACTCGGCCTCGCAGTAGTACTTGTTATGCCCTGTTTATTTTGGGTTTTGCCTTGCAGAAGTGAAGAAGCCTAAGCCCAAAGCCCTAAGCCCTAAACCCTAAACCCTAAACCCTAAACTGAACCCTAAACCCTAAGCCCTAAACTGAACCCTAAACCCTAAACCCTAAACTGAACCCTAAACCTTAAACCCTAAACTGAACCCTAAACCCTAACCCTAAACGGAACCCTAAACCCTAAAACCTAAACCCCAAACCCTAAACCCTAAACCCTAAACTCTAAACCCTAAACCCTAAACTCTAAAACGTAAACCCTAAACCCTAAACCGAATAACGGTGGAAAAACAGTAGCCTTGCTGTTATCGGAGTGTCGCGAATCAGGTTTGTTGGGGTTATGGGGCTTCAGGGTTGGGGTTCAGGGTTTAGGGTTTAGGGTTTTGGGTTCAGGGTTTAGGGTTTAGGGTTCAGGGTTTAGGGTTTAGGGTTTAGAGTTTAGGGTTTAGGGTTCCTTTCGGGGGAGCCCTGGTGGGCCTCTAGGGCCTGGTAAAGGGTGGTGTGGTGTGTGTGTGTGTGTGTGTGGGGTTGGCATTTCTGGCATTTTGGGTGTGCTCAGCTTTGGGGGGGCTTGAAGTTGAAGATTGAAGATGTCCTGCCTTTTCGGAGTCCTAAACCTTATAAACCCGAAAAGCCCGAGAATCTCATGTTGATCCGAGGCTCTACAAGCCCCAAACCCTGCAAGCCCCACACTTTGGAATTTAGAGACTTAGTAAGTAGAGGGCAGAGTTCAGACCAAAATACCTTAGAGATTCTAGAGGGATCCTAGGTATGATTTAAGGTATAGCATAGTCCTTACTTGAAGGAGTGTTGGGGGCCTGAGGGCTCAGCAATCGCTAAATCAACGTTCCAGCCAGCTTCGAGGATCCTAGCCTAATTTCCTAAACCCTAACCCTAAACCTTAAACCCTAAATTCCTGACGTAAGGGCTGTTGGAGTCTTTGGCACCCGTAAGCCTCACGACACCCTATGCCCTGATGCCTAAATCCCATTCTGAATATATCTCATAACGGCACAGAGAACGAAACGCTGTGACTGCAAACCCTCTAACCTCCCTCTATTGGGAAGCCTATGCATACATATCTCCTTCTAGAATCTGCAAGAGCACCACGGTGTCCAGAGACGCCGAGACCCCTTCATTAAGCAATCTACCTTAAATCATACTATGGATGTAGAGTTTAAGGCATCTAGTCCTTCATCAGAGATCCTCCCAAACATCCTACAAACCCCTATAGAAAATCTATAAAGTACTATGGTCCCGAATTAATAATGTCGCAAGCATCCTACAAACCTTTATAAAACCCCTTTCTAACTCCATAGAAGCCCTTTGAAGCCCACTAGAACTCCATGAAAAGACCTTAATCCCTAAACCCTTAACCCTAATCCCTAATCCCTAATCCCTAAACCCTAAACCCTGAACCCTTAAACCCTAATCCCTAAACCCTTAAGGACCCTAAACCCTTAAAGACCCTAAACCCTAAAACCCTTAAACCCGAACCCCAAACCCTAAACCCTATAACTACCGGACTTCGGAGTCTCTCAGCGCTGGGAGGTGGCACTGGTGCGGTTCGGACCGCGAGAGGCCAAGGTCATCGCGCAGACTTCATCTGCTCTGGAGGCACTTTAGGGGTTAGGGCCTTTAGGATTTTGGGTTTAGGGTTTAGGGCCTTTAGGGTTTCAGGGCCTTTAGGGTTTAGGCACTTTAGAGTTTAGGGCCTTTAGGGTTTAGGGTTTGGGGTTTAGGACCTGTAGGGTTTACGGTTTAGGGTTTAGGGCCTTTAGGGCCTTTAGGGTTTAGGGCCTTTAGGGTTTAGGGCCTTTAGGGTTTAGGGCCTTTAGGATTTAGGGTTTAGGTTTTAGGGCCTTTAGGGTTTAGGGCCTTTAGGGTTTAGGGCCTTTAGGGTTTAGGGCCTTTAGGATTTAGGGCCGTTAGGGTTTAGGGCCTTTAGGGTTTAGGCTTTAGGGCCTTTAGGGTTTAGGGCCTTCAGGGTTTAGGCTTTAGGGCCTTTAGGGTTTAGGGCCTTTAGGGTTTAGGGTTTCGGAGTCCGTTTAGTAGGGCCTGTAGGGTTTAGGGTTTTGGAGTCCGTTTAGTAGGGCTTTTAGGAATTAGGTTTTTGGAGTCCGTTTAGTAGGGCCTTTAGGGAGTCCGTTTAGTAGGGCCTTGAAGGTTTAGGGCTTAGGGCTGACGGCGCTTTCAGTCCAGAATCGGATTTTATCGGGTTTAGGCTTTGTCGGCACTGTTGGTCGACAGTAGGGCTGTAGGGGGCCTTATAGGGGTGAGGGTGTTGAGGCTGTTTGAGGGTTTAGGGCTCAATGATTCACTGACACTTTCGCCATTAAGGGCTTGAAGATTCGGATCCCTACTTTATTCCGCGTAAAGGGGAGTGGCTTCAGTAGTTAGGGGTCTACATAAATTAACGGTCCAACCATATACAGTGGCGGCTTTACTGATTGGAGTATAGGTTCTGGGGCACGTGGGCACGTGAGTCGTGAATACCCTAAACCCTAAACACTAAACCCTAAACCCTAAACCCTAAACCCTAAACCCTAAACCCTAAACCCTAAACATCATTCTGGGGGCCTGTCTTGCCCGAAAACGATACAATTAGGAATGGGAAACCAGACAGAACCCTGCACCTCTGAATAAGCCTCCGTAGCACCCTTCTAGAAACCCGATGCCTAACTCCCTACAAACTTCTGTAGTTCTTGAATCACAGTCTTTGAAAACCTTGCAGATCCTGAAAAGCTTATGTACATGTTTCAGAATCCAAAACCCTAAACCCTGAAGCCCTAAACCCTAAACCCCTTAACCCTAAACCCTGAACCTTAAACCGCCAAATTTCTAAACCCTAAACCCTAAATCCTAAACCGCCTAAACCCTAAACCCTAAACCGCCGAAACCCTAAACCCATAGACATCCCCTGCCAGGTGTGGCTGCAAAGGGCTGCCCCCGAGGCCCCTGCCGAGCCGATGTTCGAGCCCAGCGCCCTGGGCCGCAGTAACTTTTTGTAGGTTTAGGGTTTAGGGTTTAGGGGTTTAGGGTTTAGGGGTTTAGGGTTTAGGGGTTTAGGGTTTAGGGTTTAGGGGTTTAGGGATTGTAAGGTACGGGATTTAAGGTTTGAGGCTTCAGGTTTTAGATTGAGGGTTTAGGAATTTTAGGGAGCAGGATTTAGGGTTTAAGGCTTCAGGTTCAAGACTGAGGGTCTAGGGCTGTCTTGTTTCTTGTTTTCTGGTTTGATTGGTGCTTTCCTTTTTGCTGATGTGTTTTTCTTCTTCTTCTTCAGGCTTGCACTTGCAGCCCTGCAGCTGAGTGATCACGCTCTGCCTCAAAAGCCCAAACAACCCAAATCTGAGACCCTAAACCCTAAACTGGAAAGCCTAAACCCTAAACCTTGAACCCTAAAACCCTAAACCTTAAACCCTAAACCCTATAATCCCTGAACTGTAATCCGACGAAAGCCTAAACCCCCAAACTCCAAACCCCAAGCCTAAACCTCCAAGTAGGGGCCTGAATAATTAGAATAGGGTTTTGGGGTCCCGTATACGATATTTATAATAAGGAGCCACCAAAACAGTATAGGTTCCCTAGTATAATTATAGTATACCGGGCCCCAAAACCCCATTCTAATTATCTAGGCCCCTACTTTTTAAGCGCCCCGTAGATCTCTGAAGCCTGAGGCGTGTGGATGTCGACGAAGGGTTTCGCAGCCGTTGTGCCTGGAGCAGTCTTGGAGTCCCGCTTCGAGGCCGGGTTTAGAGTTTAGGGTTTAGGATTTAGGGTGTAGGGGGTGGTTGACTTAGCCGAGAACCCCAAAACCCTAAACCCTCTAATTCAACCCTAAAACCCCTTAGAAGCCTTCAAACCCTTAAGCCTAAACCCCGGAGCCCTGTCCTGAACTCGTTGAGAACTCTTAGGAGCCCCTTCTGCTTGAACCCTCTACCCTGAACCCTGAACACAGAAGTCCGAAGGTTGCCAAAATACCCTTCAAATTCTTATTTTATTTATACTATATAGTATTTATAAAACTTATACTATGTAGAGTCTTATTTTGTTTATACTATGTAGTGTTTATAAGGCTTGTACTATGTAGGGTTTAGGAGGCTTTAGGGTTTAGGGGTTACTATATACTCTCCTCCAAAACCTATTCTACAGTTAACGCGGCTCCGACATGGTAGAACCTTCGAAAACAACACCTAAACCCAAAACCCTAACCCTAGTTGTTTATCACCCAGAAGTGTCGTGTCGTCAGAGCAGGTCACCTCGGTGGGACCTCTCCGGGCATCCAAAGCAGGAGGCCGATCGCTTTGCTAGGGTTTCTACTTGGAGGTTCATGGGTAGTTATCAGTAGGCTTCCATGTTCCAACTTTCCGGGGTTCGCAAGAGGTTGTGCTGGATTGTGCAGGGTTTCATTTGGGTTGTCAAAGGTTCGAAAAGGATTTAGGAGGCCGCTTGGTCGGGCACAATAGCTATGGGGCGTTATAGAGATTTTTCGTTGGTGTTTCGTAGGGTGTATTTGTGGGTGCGATTTTGAGCCTTCCTTGCAAAGGCTTTTGAACATGCCCTTAACCAATCTTCTGAGCCAAGGAGTCGTGCTGTCCATTGCCGGAGCGGGGTTTCACCCCGAGTCTGGGAAGCATCTCATTTCGCTCTCGCCAGCTGATGGTGCCCATGCGTTGGAATGTTTGGTGACCCTTGGCTGCTGTTTGAAGACCTTTGAGGGTTTAGTCTTTTGGGTGTTAGTAACATTAAGTAACTGTGGCTAAGCAAAAAACCAGTCCTGATACCAGCAAAGCGAGAAAGCCGCAGCTACATCACATGTGGCGACCGTGATGGCCAACGAAGAACGACGACCAGCCCTGACTCTAAACCTTAAGGGACACATCGCAACTTGATGTGCCTTCTGTAGAGCTGACGAACAAGTACCACTAAGAGTCTTAGACAAGTTGATGCTACCCTCCCAAATCTCTGGTACAACGCTCTAGGACTCTCTAAGCACCAAAGAAAGCCCGCGTAACATCCTTCTGGAATCCTTCTAAAGAGAACCCAAACCCTAAACCCTACGATTAGGCCCTTAAGCCTAAGCTTAAAGCCTAAACCCCTAAACCCTAAACCCTATAAACCCTAAACCCCAAGTAGGCTGGCTGCCTTATTCAAGAAAGCCAGGATTGCCGGCAACTCGACGAACCTGGACTGCCGACTGCAGGGCTCTGCTGCAAAGATCGTGGCCCAGCAGTTGCCAACGGAGGACTGGCTTTGGTTCTCACCAAAGTGATAAAGATACACACATATGTACATACACATATATGTACATATATATGTATATTATTTATATGTATATTTATTTATTTATCTATACAAGAGCGATTAGGGCTTCAGGCTTGACGGTTTAGGACTTTGGGAAGGGGTTGAGGGTTTGGGGATCCAGGATTGGTTTAGGGGTTACCTAAACTTAAACTAAGGCTTTAGTCCCAGCCCTAAAGAAGGAGCCTAAGCTCAAATTAACCCCAGACCTTGAACCGGAAACCCGAAGCCAATCAATCCTGCCACCGAAATCTAGGACCAAAAACTTGCTCTGGACCCTAACCCTATAGACCCTCAGCAAAACTGTCTGGTGCTTAGTAGGGAATGGGGGAATGGGGTATAGGGACTACTATAAGGGACCTTAAGGCACTGTCATAGGGATCCATTCCCCATTCCCTACTAAGCACCAGACAGAAAAAGGAGAACAGCGTGGGGACCATGAGGCGCTTGTCGGCGAAGCGACAAGCTCCGAGCCGGCCCCTGCAGTGCCAAGCGGGCGCCGACGATCGATCCAAGGCCCTGAAACCGGAATAATGTAGCCCCGTTTAGGGTTTAGGATTTAGGGTTCAGGGTTTAGGGGTTTAGGGGTTTAGGGTTTAGGGTTTAGGGTCTTGGAGGTTCATGGGTAGCGGCCCCTTTAAGGGATCTATAAGAGGGCTCTATAAGGGATCCTATAAGGGGTCTGTAAGGGGTCATATTTGGAGGTTCATGGGTAGTTATAAGTAGGGTTATAAGTAGGGTATCTATAGTTATAACCTATATCAGGGGGCTTATGACTCCACTTATAACTACCCATGAACCTCCAAGTAAACCCTAAACCCGAAACACTAAATCCGAAACCCCTGAGGCCCTTAACGGGCAGGTGGAAAAGAGGTAGCAAAAGCAAGAACCTTTAAGACCCTAAGGTTTAGGGTGTAGGCTTAGGGTTCGAGTGTTTACAAAACTAGAACCTTGAGCTGGAATATCCCTCTAAGAAGTCCCGTCAGAACACTAGGGTTTAGGGTTTAGGGGTTTAGGGACCTACAACACCCAATCCCTTCCAAAACCCCAGCAAAACCCTACAAAGCCCTTACACAAACCATCAAGCCCTGTAACCCTATAGAGAGCCGTGCAACACCCTAAATCCTAAACCCTCGATAGCCTTGCAGCACCCTGGGCCGAAGTATACGGTAAAATGAAGGGTTTAGGATTTAGGGTTTAGGGATCGCCACTGCGGTTTGGGGATAGTATCCCCCATGACAGTGCATAGGACCCTTTGGAGAGCCAGAGGACAGCTCTTACAAAACACAAAACATCCGCAGCGCCATAGAATGTCATAACACACCCTAAGCACTAAATCCTAAGCCCCAAGCGAAGCCTTAAAGCACCCTTACAAACCCTATAGAACTCCTATAAAACCCCATAGAAAACTATAGCGCTTCAAAGCCCTAAATCCTAAACCCTAAACCCCCCTTACGAATCCCAAGCACCAGGTCCGATGCTTCGCCAAAGCGCTGGCCAATGCGGGCAGCGTGAGATCGCAGCCGTCGGAAACCGCCTCGGGGCGAGTCCCTGGGCGCTTTAAGGCCCAGGCTTCGGGCTTAAGTGTCATTGGGTTTGGGGTCATTAGTTTTAAGGTTTAGGGTTCAGGGTTTGGGTTCATTGGGTTTTCGGCTTTAGGGTTTAGGGTTGAGGGCTTAGGATCAGTGGGTTAAGGCTTTAGTTCATGAAGGGGTTATATAGGGTTCGGAACCCCATTAAGGGTCATTGGGTTTAGGGTTTAGGGGCATTGGGTTTGGGGGCATTGGGTTTAGGGTTTAGGGTTTAGGGTAATGGGGTTTAGGCTTCAATTAATGAAGGGGTTATGTAGGGCTCAGAGGCTTCAATCAAGCGATTTAGGGTGTAGGGTTTTACTGAAGGCTTTAGGGTTCAGTGATAGGGTTCAGGATTTAAGCCTGGGCTTTCATAGGGGGCTGTATTGCGTGTGTTTGCAAGTGTTTCTGTTTTGAGGCTGTTAGAAGGATGTAAAAAGTGTAAGTACAGGTTCCACTGTGTCTTAGTCATACACTTCGGCCGCCCTTACATGTTTAGTCACACTACAGCATGCACCAAGACTTTTTGTAAACAATGAAGCCCTTTGCACAACGGTGTAATAAACCCCTAAACCCTAAACCCTAAACAATAAATTCTGTGAGCTTGTTTCGGCGGGGCTTTCGGGCTCGGCTTCAGGGTCGGGCGGTCGTGGGGCGACAGGGGCTAAGTAAGGGTCTTTTTGGGGGGGCGCGCCGGAAGGGTTTTAGGGTTTTGGGATTGAGGTCTCGCTGTCGGGTTTAGGTAGTTTGGGATTTGGGGTTGGAGATGAACAGGGTACATTATTGAAGGTTTTCGGGATTTCATGGCTGTAGGCTCAACTTTAGTTTAGGAGATGGTGTACACGATTCAGGAATGGTTTCAGGTCTTCCGGGTGTGGGTCTTTGCGTGTGAGTCCTGCAAAGTTTTAGAGTCTAGGGTACCAGACCCTATAAACTTTAAACCCTGAACCCAAGAATACAGGCTTTTGTCTTTGCGTCGCAGGGTTTCGTTTTGTCAGGGTTGGGAGGAGGCTCGCAGGGTTCATGAGATTTAGGATGGGGTTTAGGACCCCTAAACCCTAAACCCTAAACCCGTTAGACCCTCACCCCTAAACCCTGTTTGGGGCTTAGGGTTCAGTGTATCGGCAGCTACTTGCATCCGTCAACGCATTAGTCTGCAAAGCCGTCTGTGATGTACTATAGGGGCCTCAACAAGTAACATTGTTTTTTTTTTGGAGGGGGGGTCCTTATTCGAGTTATAGTATAGTATACCCCAAAACCCTATTCATTAAGGCCGCTAAGCCCTAAGCCCTTACAGTAGCCTTTTCTGCATCCCTTCGAGGAACCCGTTAAACGAACCCCCAAAAGCCCTCTTCTTATCACGAAGGGCCCTGCATTACCTGCAGCCCTGTAGAGTCCCAAATAGGGTTTAGGGTTTAGGGTTTAGGGTTTAGGGTTTAGGGTTTAGGGTTTAGGGTTTAGGGTTTAGGGTTTAGGGTTTAGGGTGTTGCAGCAACCCCGGCAAGGGCTGGAAACCATCAACACCAAAGGATTTAGGGTTTAGGGTTCAGCATGAGCCCCGTGAATCTTGAAGCCCAAAAATTGGCCTACACCGAGAACACCCGACAGTCCCGGTATATCTGCATTGCACCAGTGCAAAGCCTTACCAAGAGGCTGCAAAGCCCTAGTATCCCAACACCCCTCGTGCCCCGAAACCCCGAAAAGCCACAACCCGAAACCCGACCTCCACCCCTTCAGCAACCCTAAACACACAAAACCCAGAAAGCAAATAACCATCAAAGCACCCTAAATCCTGAACCCTAAACCCTAAACCCTAAACCCTAAACCCTAAACCCTAAACCCTAAATCCTGAACCTTGCAGAAACCCCAAGATGCCCAAGGTCAGCGAAGCTTTGGATTTCCTCCGACGAGTGGAGGCTGCCGACCTGGCAATTGAGGCACTTTTGTTCTTGATCTTCTTTGAGGGTTTACGGCTTCAGGGTCATCAGGGCGGGTCTAGGGTTTTAGGGTTTAGGGTGTTGTTTCTTTTGGTTCTTGTAGGGTTTTACAGGGACTTGACCAGGCTTTCCGTGTAGATAGTGTCGGGGTTTGAGAAAGAGTTGTAAAGGCCTCGTAGGATTTTTGCAGACCAGGCTCCAAACCAAACCCTAAATCCTCAACCCTATTTTCAAGCGCAAATATCTGAAGAAATATTCAAAAACAACCGCTTATAGTCTCTCCATAGCCGCACTGTAATAGACCCCAAAGCCCAAGTCTAAATATGAAGGCCTAGTAGATTTTTTCACGGAACTATAAAGGCTGTCTTGGGCCCTTAAAATTAAATCCCTACACCCCAGACTGTAATGCTTGATGGCTGGATGCTTCGGACGTTTAGGGGCGTTCTCTGTCACAGGGTTCGGGGGAGGGGTTTTAGAAATTTTGGATTCATGTTTCGGCTTTTTGGTGGCTTTTGCTTGTTTTGTGGGGAGTGGCTCTAGGGTATGTGGACCTCTGGCCAGGTTTGACACGCGTGGAAACGGTGTTTGGGTGCATGTTGGAAGATTGGCGAGTCTACATTTCCGGTGCTTCTTTTGGTATTTAGGGTTTTAGGTTCCAGGTTTCAGGGGTGTGGGGCCTGGAGTGAGTAGTCTCGGGTTCAATTCTTTCGAGTTCTAGGTTTTCTGGTCTACTATAGGGGCCTGAACAATTTCCAATACTATTTCGGGGGTTCCTTATTGTAGTTATAGTATAATGGGCCCCAAAACCTCATTTGAATTATTAAGGCCCCTACATTAGGGTTTCGGGTGTAATTGCGTGTCTAATCTTCTTGGGGTTTACGGTTTTTCGCATCTTAGAGTGCATGCCCATTGGGGTCCAGGCACTAGTGCCTTAGACTTAAGCCGTGTAAAGCCTGTAACCCTGAGAGCTACACCTCGCGCCCTGAGACGCCAGTCCCAAAGACGCTGGTGCGGAATCGGAAGCTACATTCAGCTACAGCAAAGACAAAGCAAGGAACACTAAAACCATCGTATAACACCAACGTTCGAAATCTTGTTGGACTGCCATGGTTTCTTTGTTGCCTGCTTTCTCCCGATGACTCTCCAACATATCCCTTAAGACATATTCAGTATATATATATATATATATCCCTATACTTATGCTGTTTGAGAAAAACTCAGTAAGAAAGCCATGTTGAAGTCTCTGGGTCGTCAGATGGGAGACGCCGTTTTCGAGGATGCTGTGGCAATGGACGGAGGCCTGGACACATTTGGGGGTTTCCGAAAATAGGGGACCCGAACATAGTACCCTAAATAGTAGGATCCTTATTATAAGGACCCCAAAAGAAGGAACCCCTTACGTAATTTCGGAAAATCCCATTTAGCACGATCAGGGTTCAAGAGTGCTTTGGATTGAGGTCGGTTTTGGAATTCCTGTTCGGATGACCATGATGGCGGCGATGGGGATAGGGATGACGGGTATTTCAGTGGCAATCGCCCAAGAACAGCCATGCCAGGGTGCTGTGATTTTGTGATGTGGTGGTTGCATTACGAGGAAGTCACCCTAAGTGAGTCACCCTGACAAAACACTATATCCTATCTGTACCCTAAAGTCCTAAACCCTAAGGTTAAATGCCCTTAGCCCTAAACCCTTTGCTTGTCCTTCCAGGATATGGAGACCGAGGAGCGTACGAAGATGGCTATAGCAGCGACGGAGACGGATACGGGGACCAGTACGATCCTGTAGCAGATCCGGAGCACGGCATAGATGACGCTTCTAGGCGCCTTCGGGATGCTCGGGCTTCGGCGCCTAGGTGGCACCTTGGGATACTCTCTGCTTTCCCGTGTGGTTTCATAAACCCTAAACCCTAAACCCTAAACCCTAAACCCTAAACCCTAAACCCTAAACCCTATAGAGGATTCACACAAATATGAAATCGTCTTGAGGACCCGTGAGCTCCCCCAGGCTGCAATATCCCTTAATTCAGGAGTATACCCTAAATTATAGTAGGATCCCTACTAAGATTTAAGGTTTCTTCCTTAATTAAGGGATATTGGAGCCTCTGAGCTACGACCCAGGTACCGATTGAGATTCAGATTCGGCCGCGCTGGGGCGTCGAGAGCGACGCGGCGGAAGATTTCCGCTTGGCCCACATGCGCCCCATCCGGAAGAGGAGGCAGCGCCACAAGCAGTCTTTCTGTCGCCTGATATTTTCTGTGTCCCGATCTAACTCTATATTATGTTCTACTATACTGCGAGTCAGCATAATATGCTTTGGTTATATCGTGCTACAATAATTACTAAGACCCAGAGAATACTGGTGGATCCCTGTCTGGAGGTCTCGTCAGCGTGATCCCCCGGCTGCGCAGTTGCCACGAAGGCTCATGTCCGAAGAAGACGAGGAGCCTCTTCAGCCTTTGATCACGGTTCAGGGTTTAGGGTTTAGGGTTCCGTTTAGGGTTTCACACGGTGTATGAGGGTTTTTAGAAGGATTTGTCTTCAGAAGGGTCGAGCTGACGACGCAGGAGCTGAAGCATCGAGATCTTGCGAGTTTCTTCTATCAAGAGTCTGAAGCCTTGCATGCAGAGACTGCATTGTACTAGCAGGCGGAAGAAGAAGTATGATACTGCCATTTTGGATTTGCACGAACCATTGGAAGCAAAACCCTGGTAAAGAAGTTCGAGGACCCCACGAAGTGTATGAAACCCGAAATCGCGACCTGAAGAGTTTTTTTGAGCGAGCACCGAAGCGCGCTTGCAGAAAACCTTCTCCACATTACTCAAGCCCCCTACACGAACCCTGGTGGAATTTTTGCACATCCCCTTCCAGGAACTCGAGGGAAGTCTGTTCTAATAAGTAAGACCCCGCGATATATTCGACCTCTCGACGTCTCGAAGGACGCTGATCTCAACGATACGTCCAGCGACCCGAACGCCGCGGAAGAGACGGAGGATCATGGGGTCTGGGGTCGGTTTCATAGACCCATAGGCCCCCATAGTAGTTCCTTTTTGTGGCTTATATTTAGGATTCCATTCGGGAATCCCAAAAAGGAACTACTTAGTGTTCAGGGTTTAGGGTTAGTGTAAGGTTTAGGGGGTTGCTGGCTTTTAGTCGGGCCTTTGGGGTTTAATTCGCGTTGCGGGGTTTCGGGTTCGCGGGTTTAGGGCTTTAGGGTTCAGAGGTTTAGAGGTTTGGAGGTGTAGGAGTGCAGGGTTTGCTGAATTTGGCAATCCTATGCCCTAGGGTTCCCTTTTATACACATGCTTCAGTATAATTAACCACGAAGCTTTCTTCAAAGTGTTAAGACCCCTGCAATTGGTTGTTTTTAAGGCTTTAGACTGTAGGGAGTTCGGGGTTAGGTGTCTTGGGGTATTTTTGGTGGTTTACGGCTTTCAGGCTTGCGGGGGTAAGGGTTCAATCTGGCAGTCGAGACATGTGAGGGCATATGAGATAAGAAGTTCGTGCCTAGTTGGGATTTAAGGCTTTAGAGCCTTTAGGGCTTAAGTGGTTTAGTGTTGCCTTCGGGGAGGGGCTTAAGCACACAACAAACGATGCTCAGATGTGTTGCACCATAAGTGTGTCGAATCGGCTAAATTCATCGCGTGTGTCGATGATCATGTTTTCGTGATGTTAGCTATTCAGACCGTGTGGAGCCGTCACCGACGCGCCCGGAGACATTATATCATGCATATGAGAGGTAAGTATGCTAGTCCCTCACCCGGAAACCGTGAACTGTGAAAGCGCAAAATGTAACATCCGAGAGCTCGAAACCCGTAGACCGCACATTCAGGCTCGGTTCTATCACTAATCAGCTAAACACACAATGAAATATAGTTCTCAACATACAACTGGGCTTCAGGTAACGGGTTGTCATGTAGCAATTACATGTCAGCCCGAAACCTAAACCCTAAACCCTAAACCCCAAACGGAAAGCCCAAAAAAAGATAGAGAACTTAAACCTGGCCGAAGCCCCAACAACCCTATGTCGGGTTCAGGATTTTTCGTGGTTTGGGCTCAGGGTTTAGGGCCTGCATAGATTATAAGGCGCTCTGGGTTCAGTTGTTTTGTGGTTAATTAGGGTTCAGGATTTAAGGTTGCGGGTTTAGGGTTTAGGGTTGAACCCTAAACCCTAAACCCTCTAAACCCTAAGCCCTAACCCTAAGCCCTGAACCCCAAACCCGTTCAGGGTTTTGGGCTTTCGACCCCCGGGCTTTGGCAGTGCCAAACTCACAAAACAAACCACCAACCCCGGAGGCCCTGGCCCTACAGCTCTAATCAGGGGGCCTTACTGACGGTTTAGGGTTTTGGGTTTAGGGTTTAGGGTTTAGGGTTTAGGGTTTAGGGTTTAGGGTTACTAACTAGAATAGGGTTTTGGGGTATCTTATACTATAATTATTGTAAGGAACCCCACAAAAAAAAAAACAAAAGCGATGCTAATTTTTAAGGCCCCTGTATTAAACCTCCAAATCCCTAAACCCTAAAACCTAAACCCTAAACCCTATGCGGAACCCACTCAAGTAATCTAGTATCCTGAAAAGTCGCCATTGACTCCTGATGCCTCCACGAGCTCGGAGGTGGGCAGCGATGACTCAGACGAGACCGAGGACTTTGGAATGCAGGAGTTTTGAGCTTATTTGGGTGGCAATTTGGGAAACTTTAAACTTCATCTTATGCTTTCGAAGGTACCTATTCATAAATACTCTTCAGGGCAAAACTACAACCCAATTATGGAGTTTAGAGTGTGGGTTTTAGGGCCTTATGGAGTATAAGGTTTAGGGTCTAGGGCGTCTAGGGCTTGTAGAGTTTAGCATTTCGGGTTTGTGGAGTCTAGGGTTTAAGGTGACTTTGAGAACTAACCTCGAACGATGACTTACACCCGGCAGGACTTTGAAGACTCACGACGCAAAGCTTGAAGAAAACAGTTGGTTTAGGGTTTAGGGCCGTTTAGGGTCTAGGGGATTAGGTATTTGAGTCCCATGACTGCCGCACCCTTATCACACTTCTTGTAGGTCTCATAAATGAATTCCCATAGGAACTCTGCAAAACTCTCAAATCTTACCCTCTAACCTAGACCTAACACCTAAATCCCTGAACCCCCAGGCCCTAATACCCCCATAAATAGAAACCCAGCTCAATGTTGCCCTAAACCCTAAACCCTAAAACCCTAAAGCCCTAATCCCTAAACCCTGCACCCTAAAGCCCTGAGGCCCTGAAGCCCGAAAAGCCTAAAACCCTAAAGCCCTGAACCCTAAAACCCTAAATCTAAAGCCCTAAAACCCAAAACCCTAAAACCCTAAACCCTAAAAGCCCGCAGGACTCAGATGGCTCGAAGCAAGTGGCCGCTGCCTCTCCCAGCGACGACTCGGAGGAAGCAGAGGCCTCGGAGAACCCGGAGAGTCGCCCCGCAACCCTAAATCAAAGCAAAAATCCTAGGGTTTAGGGTTTTGGGGTTTTGGGGTTTTAGGGTTTTTAGGGTTTAAGGTTCAGGGTTTATGGTTTAGGGATTAGGGCTTTAGGGCTTTAGGGCTTAAGGTTTAAGGTTTAAGGTTTAGGGTTTAGGGCTTCAGGGTTTTAGGGTTTTGGTGTTTGGGAGTGACGAAAACTGAAACCAAAAAGTCCGAAACCTCTCGGTTCAGGGTTTAGGGTTTAGGGTTTTAGGGCTTTGGGTTTAGCGTTTTAGGGCTTAAGGTCTAGGGTTTTAGAGTTATTAAAACTTAAACCACACAGTCCTAAACCTCACGGTTTAGGGTTTAAGGGTTTTAGAGTTATTAAAAGCTCGAACCAAAAAGTCCTAAACCTCTCGGTCTAGGATTTAGGGATTTAGGAGTTTAGGGCTTAGGGTTTTAGGTTTTAGAGTTTAGGGTGTTAGGGTTTAAGGTTTTAGGGTTTAGGGCCCTAAACTCTAAAGTCCTAAAGCTTAGGGTTTAGGGTTTAAGGTGTAGGGTGTGCCTAAACCCTACTGAAATCTTCAACCTTTAAGCAGCCTTACACCCCCAAAGCTACCGCTTTCAGGGCTCGGGATCATGGGCTTAGTGGTTTAGGGTTTTGGGGTTTAGGGTTTAGGGGTTTAGGGTTTTTTAGGGTTCAGGGTTTTAGGGATTAGGGTTTAGGGTTTAGGGTTAAAGCTTTTGGGCTACGACAACTTCTAAACCTAAACCCTACCCCCACGCCCCAAACCCCAGATTCTGAGGGCATCCCACGGAAGAGTTCTTGAGAGCTTTTGACCCTAAACCCTAAACCCCGAAGAGTTCTTGGCAGCTTGTATTGAACCCTAAACCCTCAACCCCCTGAACCCCTAAACCCTAAACCCCGAAGAATTCTTGGGAGCTTTCACAGGACTCAGATGGCTCCAAGCAGATGACCTCCGAAGGCACCGGGAGCTCGGAGCTGGGTAGCGACGACTCGGACGAGCCCGAGGACTTTGTGGGGCAGGGCTTTACCTCACCCCTTAGAGGGGACGCTTCTGAAACCCTACTTATGGCTCTCTCTTACAAGCCTTATTGAGAGGGCCTAGGGTTTTTTAAGGGTCCCCCCTGATCTTGCCTGTTCTTTTAAAAAGATGTAGGCTCTTCAGGGTCCAGGTGGGCTTTAGGTTTCAAGGCTGTCAGAATGTGGGTGTTAGGATTTAAGGCTTAGGGCCTAGAGTTTAGAGTTCAAGGTTCAGGGCTTTCACCGATTCCTAAAAGAGGGTTTAGGGTTTAGGGGTTACTCTATTATAAGGAACCTCCAAAATAGTGTTGGTTATTATTCACGGCCAGTATATTACCTGTATCTTGGGGTTCCATCTTATGATTTCTTTAGGTAAGTCCTAACACAACATGTATACGAGGGGCCCTGTCTTTCTGAAACCTCCCCCCACCTACACCTGAAGAAGCCAGACCTCAGACCGTGCGAAGCCGCGGAAAGCCCATGTGCATATATATATATATATATGTATATATATATATATATATATATATATCTATATATTTTTATCAAAATTTTGTGTTTAGGGCTTCGGGTTTATAGGACTTATAGGGTTTATAGGGTTGATAGGGCTGATAGGGTTTATAGGGTTTAGGGTTATGAGCACTAAACCAAAAAATCCTGCAACCCCTAAACCCCTGAAGCCGCAAGCACCAAAAAGACACAATCCCTGTTTCCCAAAACTTATGTAAAACCACCAGACGCCAAATACTACAGGCTGGGTTTAGGGTTTGGGGCTCAATCCTAAGAGCCCCAGGACTCAGATGGCCACGTGCCAGCTGTCAGCACCATCAAGCCATCGACCACGAAGGTCGCGGCTTTCCCCCCGGCACCCAGAAACCCCGAATAATTTGAAGAGGGCTCCTTTAAGGCTTCCTTTGAAAGGTTACTACAGGGGTTTAATATAGAGGCCTCAATAAATCCCTAATAACAAGGATAGGGTTCTGGGATATACCATCGTAGAGTTATACACACTGAACCCTTACGAACATTACTACAAGTCTTTCATCAGTCCTAACCCCCTAGTTCCTAAATCCCTGACAACCCTAAAACCCTAAACGCTAAACCTCTAAAACCCTAAACCCCTAAACCCTAAACCCTAAACCCTAACCCTAAACCCTAAACCCCTAAAGCCCTAAACCCCTAAACCCTAAATCCTTAAAACACGGTCAAAAGTGCTAAAACCGAAATTCCCCGCACTCTGGGAGGCAGTGGTTCCACCAAACCTCGCGATCTCTGGGATTCTGGACCTTAACGACTCCGCACTGGAGGACGGTTTAGGGTGTAGGGTTTCGGGTTTAGGGTTTCGGGTTTAGGGTTTAGGGTTTAGGGGTTTAGGGTTTAGGGTTTAGGGTTCAGGGATTTGCCTGAAGCACTCGTTGCAGTGGCAGTCGTCGTCGTCGGCAGTCGAAGCAGTGGAGGTGCCACCGATGAAGAACGTCCTTGGCTGTATAGACTATACTGTTAAGCTCTTTCGCATCTCTGGATCCTAAACCCTGTGCTTATGACTGAAAAGCAAGATCTAATCCCCAACACACTGGAGCCTTAAACCCCTCTTCAAACATGCGCCTTAAGCCTGACTCCAAATGTTAAACCCTCCTCCTAACCAATGCCCGGAAGCCCTGGAGATGCTAAGCCCCAAACCCCAACCCCTAAAGCCGAGATGCAACCACAAACCCTGCAAGGATTTTGACGCCAACGCAAGCGACCTCAACGCAAGCGACACCAGCCCTGACTCGATTTAGGGATGTAATCGGAGCATCACTTGGAGTTTCACGAGTAGTTATAAGCGGAGCTATAAGTCCCCTAGTAATTATAGGTTACAACTACATCCTACTTTTTTTACCCTACTTATAACTACCCATGAACCTCCAGGCAGCTAGGTCCCAATAGTATCGCTGCGCCCCTTTATTCTGGAGTCTCCTGGTTAGCACTGAATCTTTGTAAAGGGTAACATAGGGGCCTTAATAATTAGCATGGGGTTTTGGGGCATATTATACTGTAACTATAACAAGGTACCCCCCAAAAACCCTGTTCTAATTATGAAGGCCCATCAGCCATTACTGGAGAACCTCGTCACACCATTATGATGTAGGGTTCGAGGTCAACGCCATGCGCTGTGGCGCTAAAGCACTTTTGTGTAGGTACTCTAGGGCCGAGGTACATACATATAGGCACATGGACCTTTAGGATACGGCCAACCTAGAAGCCATGATAACGCCCTTATAGTCTTATAAGTAACCCTTAGAACCCTTGCAGGAGCCTTGGTAGAGCCCTTACTGTAAGGTAAGAACCCTTGGCTCGAATCCTCTGAGCCAAGCCCTAAACCCTAAACCCTAAACCCCATAGGGTTTGGGGTTGAGCCTAAACCCTAAACCCTAAACCCTAAACCCTAAACCCCAAGGACGAGTCAGACAACTTAACGGAGGAAGACGAGAATGCGAGCAACAGCAGCAACAGCAGCCTCCCGTCCGGCCTTGGTCGGGTTAAGGGGTTTAGGGGTTCCTTTAAGGGCTCCTTTTTGGGATCTATAGGATTTGGGGTTTAGGGTTTAGGGTTCAGGGCCTTGGTAGGGTTTTCGATTTTTGGGGTTGTCGGGGCTAGGTTGGCGGGTTGAGGGGTTTAGGCGTTTAGGGGTTTACGGGTTTGGGTTTAGGGGTTTAGGGGTTTAGGGGTTTAGGATTTAGGGGTTTAGGGGTTTAGGGTTTAAGGGTTTAGGGGTTTAGGGTTTAGAGGTTTAGGGCTAAGAATTAGGGTTAAAGGGTTAGGGGTTTAGGGGTTACGGTTAAGACGTTGGTCGTTCATCATCACATCATAGCCAGCAGTCCTGCACAGTTCAAGGCGCATGAACCTGGACCTTAAAACCCTAAACCGTAAACCCAATGAACCTGGGCCCTTAAACCCTAAACCCTAAACCCTTAAATGCCTTAAATGCTCCAACTCAAACCCCGAAGGTCCTCGACACCCACCCCTCATAAACCTTAGAATCAAATCCTTGCAGAACTCCCCTTAATGCAATAACCCCATCTGAATGGAGCTCCATAAGTCCATATACCCTCATCACTGAAGGCTTAAGTCGAGGACATTTTCAGGTGGGTAGTTTCCGTTATGCGAGCCTTATAGAAGGTCTATATACCTTATAGAAGCCTTATAGAAGCCCTATATACCCTAAACTCCCCACGTGTAGTTTCCTTTAATCAAGCCGAAACCCAAATCCGAAGCCTGACGCCAGCCTGAAGCTCCGCAACCCGAATTCCTTTCGCGGGGTTTAGGGTTTCGGAAATTTCTAACTAAACCCTAAACTGCCCCTGGAGGAATTAGGGTTTAGGGTTTAAGAATCCCTAAGCCCTATTTCCTCAAGGGACAGCTTAGGGCTTAATATAAGGGCCTAAATAATTACCTATACTATTTATCGTCTAATCTACCCCCCCAAACCCTATTAAAACTTATTGTTAAGGCCCCTACTTGAAGGTTCATGGGTAGTTATAAGTAGGGTTACAAGTAGGGTAACTATAGTTACAACAGTTACAACCTATATCAGGGGACTGATAACTCCACTTCTACCCATGAACCTCCAAGTATATCCCCTTATAGACCCCTCATAGGACCCCTTATAGAACCCCCCTAAAGATCCCTTAAAGCAGCCTTACAAAAAACCCACGACAGGGTTGGAGAAGAACTCGACTTCTCGTCGCAAGGTGACCTCAATGCTCCGACTTCTGTCGACGAGGAGCCGGCCGAGGAGGTCGTTTTTCGGAACCCTAAACCCTAAACCCCTAAACCCTAAACCCCTAAACACTAAACCCTAAACCCCTAAACCCTAAACCCTAAACCCTTGTTTGAGGCTTAGAGGGTTTCGGACTAGGACTTCGGGGTTTAGGGCTTAGGATACACAGAATTTCAATTTTTTGGGGACTCTGTGATGGCTTGAGATTCGAGGGTGTAACACTGTAACTAATCATAGTGCTTAGAATTTTTGGGTTTAGGGTTTAGCATTTAGTGGTTACGATTTTATGATAGTGAAGGTTGTACTCTTGATATACCTAACTAAGAAAGGGAGAATCGCATTGCTGCAACGTCGGATTCAACCCGCGACCTGATCCTTATATGCTAAGAAATAAGTGTACCTAAACCGTACACCCTACTTGGAGGTTCATGGGTAGTCATAAGTGGAGTTATAAGTCCCCCAATATAGGTTATAACTATAGTTACCCTACTTCTAACCCTACTTATAACTGCCCATGAACCTCCACTTAACACCCTTAAGCCAAAAATCCCAAGACCCTAAACCCTAAGGCCAAAATCCCCGTAAACCCTGAATCCTTCAAGTCAGAACGCTAGGCTGCAGGCGCCGAGGCTTGATATAAGCTACCATAATCAGGATCTTTAAAAATCAGCATGGCTTCCTTATTATGGGTTTTGGGTTTAGGGTTTAGGGTTAGGGTTTAGGGTTATGGCAACTTAAGTTCCCTGAAGAAGCACCCAAAGCCTCGCACAGGCCATCGACATCGACGAGAGCTTCAGCCTTACTCTGTCCCTGAACGGCGTCCGTGCACGCTGCAAGGTGCCACGGTTTAGGGTTCAGGGCAACCCTAAACCCTAAACCCTAAACCCTAAACCCTAAACCCTAAACCGCAGTTCAGGGTTATGGAAATCTGTGTTTTGGGTCGGCGGGGGCCTGGGGGTTGGAGGTTTCCCCAATGGTC
The DNA here is from genome assembly GCA_905221635.1 of Symbiodinium sp. CCMP2456. Lineage (NCBI taxonomy): Eukaryota > Dinophyceae > Suessiales > Symbiodiniaceae > Symbiodinium > Symbiodinium sp. CCMP2456. The sequence goes on from CAJNDV010001091.1 coordinate 58,636, forward strand.
CAAAGGACCCAATAATCAGGTACTTAGGTTTCGGATAGTAGTTATGTAGGTTACTATTTGGGACACTATATGATGATTAGGTACTTGGACCCTTAGGGTTTATAGGGCCTGTGATTAATGGGTCGTGCAGGTTCTCGAAGGGGTGTTACAGCTTTACTCACGACCACGCAATGGCCCACAACCCCCGGAAAAACAGTAAAACAGCCTAAACACGGACTTAGGTACAAGTTCAGGAATATTCTTGACACCATACTCAGAAACTCAGCCGAGTTGCTACAGTTTACAGAATGTTGTTCCTTACGCCCCGACACCAATCCCGACCCACCAAGCTGCAAAACACCTGAGGCCGAAAGTGGCTGTGGACTGGTTCTGTCTGGCCAAGAGACACCCCTTCTGCCACTCGAGTTGCAAAGTTCGTGTTGGGTCTGAGCTAGAGTCGATACTCCGATCCAAAACTGCATGTCCTGGGGAATCCTCCAGGGTTTAGGGTTTAGGGTTTAGGGTTTAGGGTTTAGCCTTTAGGGTTTAGGTCCAGGGTTTCTTCCGCGAAAACTTATTCCCAGCGCCAACATTAAACACCTTTTTCTCATTCGTCCGTAAAATCCTTTAGGTCCCACCTGGGTGCCCGAGCTGGGTTCTAGTGAAGTTAATTATAAGTTGCACGTATAGGGACTATAGTAAATAGTGTGGAATACCTTGAATTTCTGTGGTAACTTAGGTCATATTCCTTAACAAGAACTCTTAGCTGCCCAAGCCCATCCCAAAAAACATCCAAAACCTCGTGGTCGGAGTGATCGAGGATACTGACCTTAGCCCCTTAGCATACTTGAGATACTTCCTTTTATGGCGCTGCTTCCGCGTTCCCTGATCCGTTTACGGAAACCGAGAAACCCAAAACCAAACGCCTGAACTCTTGACTTGGGTAGTTGTCAAAATTATGGTCCCTTTTGGGGTACCCTAAATAATAGGTGCCGTATTATGATAAGGACCCCCAAAAAGGGCCATAATTTTGACAACCACCCACTTAAAAGATTCTTCCCGAAGCCCCACAGCCGGAAGCCCGAAGCCTGAGATGCCCAGCCCTTCCAAAATCCCACGACCTAAGGAATTATACTTTAAATCATACTATTAGGGATCCTACACGGTTTAGGGTTTAGGGTTTGGGGTTTAGGATTTAGGACAAATTCCCGTACATACCAAGGATCTATTGGAAGGTCTGGGTGCAAGCCCTTAACACCAGAGCCCGAACCACCAGCACCCGGAACTCTGAACCCTAAGCTCTAAACCCTAGGATTTAGGGTTTAGGGCTTAGGTTTAGGGTCTTAAGATGCTTTAAGCCCAAAGCCCCAAAGCTTAAAACCCTAAACCCTAAACCCTAAACCCTACGAGCCGCCTTGAAGCCTTGAAACCTCCAAGACCACAAGGAGCAAGGAAGCCGTATTTCTCCCGTTACAGCCCCAGAAGACCTCTATGGAACGAAAGCAAAATCCAGGGTTTAGGGTTTAGGGTTCTGTTTTTTTCATGAAGCCGTTTCTGGTGCCCTTTACAGCGCGGTTTATCCCCTACAAAAAAATGAAAGCACCGCTAGGACTGCTGTGAGCCCCCTCAACGGCTCCTATGCCGACGGCGTTGATGTGGAGCTGACCCTGTTCAGCGCAGAGGCTGCGGGTCGTTAGGGCACTTGGAGGTTCATGGGTAGTCATAAGTAGGGTTATAAGTAGGCTAACTATAGTTATAACCTATATTAGGGGACTTATAACTCCACTTATAACTACCCATGAACCTCCAAGCATGTCTTTTGCTTTTACAGGTTTCTTTACGGTTTCAGGGTTTAGGGGTTTAGGGTTTAAGGATTCCTAAAAAGGGGGGGGGGTTCAGTACACAGGATCGGGGATCTGGGGGACTACTACCAGGGCTGTTTGGGTTAGGAATCCAGGGATGGAAGCCCCTTGCACAACCCTAAAGCTTTAAGCTCTCCCAAGTTCTGAGCCTTGAGTCTTCCAGCGTGGAAGGCCTAACTCCCAAAGGCGATAATCGCCAAAGCCCTAAACTGACCGATGTAGTAGGTCAAGTCAGCTTGGGTTAGGTTGGGTGACGAAGGTTGCCGTGTCTGGTTGCCGGGGTAGGTCAGGTTGGGCCGGGTTTGGTGAGCTTCGGTGGTAAGGCAGATCGGGGCCGGGGCAGGCCTAGGTTGGGCCGGGTTTAGGGTTTAGGGTTTAGGGTTTAGGGTTTAGGGTTCAGGGTTTAGGGTTTAGGGTTTGGGGTTTAGGGTATTGGGTTTAGGGCTGGGTCTGGTTGTGGGTTCGGCTCCGGTTAGGTCACGGTATAAGGCTTGGTTAGACTAGGCTGTCTGGCTAGGTTAAGGTTGGGGCGGGTTGGGTTAAGGGTTTGGTTGCCTCCGACGGGGTTTCCTTCATGGACGGGGTTTCCTTCGTTCTCTCTCTCCCTCTCTCTCTCTCTCTTGGGCTCTGTGTGGTCAGCTACCCTTGGATACAGGTTCGCTCGTCCACCCAAAATGTGGACCCATCCGGTGCCCACATCTGCTGCAATCGGAAATGAACAACTGAATGTGCCCAGCGTTCTGAGGTTGATGGGCTTTTGCCATCTTCTACCCAAAGCGTGTTCGCCATTCGAGCGTTAGCGTACTGGCCATCGGAATGTGGAAGCGGCTTACACATGCCGACCAATGTGATTGTCAGCATCGCATCTGCGATCATGCATCGTGCCCACCTGCCATAGAACACACTCTGTGCCCTGCTGTACAAACGGGCTCCCAACGCGAAAACGAGATGCACTATCCGTGCAGCTGCAAATGCAAATTTGCGCAAGATACCGTAGCTCCAGTGCATTCATCTCGCTTCGTCCCGCGGAGGGTATGGAAGGACGTTCCGGGGTTGTGTTAGGTTAGGTTAGGGTGTTAGGTTAGGTTAGGTCGGAGTTAGATTATACGTGGAATTGGGTGTGGTTTGGTTGCGTAGTGTTGGGGAGGTCCCCTAAACTCCCCAAGCCCAAAGCAGAACCTGACAGTAACAGCACAACGTAACGACAATAGTAGTTAACACCCACGATTTAGCCGAAAAGGTCAAGAAGTTCAAGCCATAGACGAACAAACAGCAGCCTAAACCCCTAATGCCGCAAAACCTCAAGCTTTAAAACCCTTAAACACTCCAAACCCTAAATTCTAAACTCTAAATCCAAAAAAGAACACTTGGTCGCCTTGCAGAGGAGCCAGAAGGCGTTTCAGTCCGCTTTGGCGAGCAGCTGCACCTTGGCTGTAAAATGTACTCCTCGTTCGTGTCCTTCTTAGGACTCTAGGATTTTGTGTTTTTTTTGGGTGGTTTAGGGCTAGGGGGTTTCAGATTCAGGTTTTGCAGATTCGGGGGTTCGGGGTCCAGGGTTTAGAGTTTGGGGGTTTAGCGTTTTTTTTTTGCAGGTTTCAATCGGCATTTGGAAGGGTTCGAAAAGGTACAAGAGGGGCCTTACTGATTAGAACAGGGTTCTTGGGCCAAGTCGTGTTTTCATTTTGGGCCAAAATGGTGTATTATGATAAAGGGGCTATGGGACTGTTATCACTACATTCCATTGAGTTTAAGGGTTCAGGGGTTCGGGGGCTAGATCTTGTAGACTTTCGGATCGCGGGTTGAGGAATGAGGACGCACGGTCAGGAGGATTGCGGAGGTTTACGGGGTGTAGGGCATACCTACTTGGAGGTTCACGGGTAGTTATAAGTAGGGTTATAGGTAGGCTAACTATAGTTATAACCTATATTGGGGGACTTATAACTCCACTTATAACTACCCATGAACCTCCAAGTAGGGCCCCAAGTATAGACTACTTGCCAAAACCCTGGCCCTAAATTAGAACCTGACTCGATTCTATTGTGCCCTGAAGGCATGTAACTACTAATCAAGGGCTGCCTATCAGGACCAACCCTTTCAAACCCTAAGATAGATAAGGCCTGAGTTATTAACATCTATCAGCACAATTCCCTCGGGGTTTCTGATGAAAAGCCGGGTGTAGGAGCTCTTCATCACCCCAATCTGATTATTTAGGCCCCGTACTAAAGCCCTAAAGTCACGCTGAATATGTGTATATATATATATACTATAGAACCCGTATAGTCTATATAGGCTATAGCCCTATAACCTTTAAGGGAACCATTCTTATCATCAAGGCCCTGCAGATTAGTCCATAAATCCCTCGCTGTCTGATACTCCCAGGTGTCCCGATGTGCAGATCCGGAACCTCACAGAAGGGAAGCCTGGCAAAGAGCGGTTTAGGGTTTAGCCGTTTAAGGATTCCAGAAGCTGCCGTGGATGATCTACATCCTGCATTACCCATAAAAAGGCATATACCATAAATTCTTGTAGTTTAGGGTCCTCATGGTAATGCAGGGTTTATTAATATCATCAGCAGTATGGTCTAGATATTCGCGTATGGCGATATCGCAAAGGAGTTTCTAAGGGTATTTGCTTCGAGTTGTCGAAGGGTTTTTCCTGAGGCCTTTTAAGCATTTTCGGGAAGGCCTGGTTCAGTCATTGCTCAAAACGGGTTTAGGGTTTAGAGGCGTTTACGGTTTTGGGTTTAGGGGGGGTTAGGGTTAGGGTTTGGCGGGGTTTAGGGCTTAGGGGGGTTTAGGGTTTAGGGCCTCGGGTTTAGGGCCCTTTGCAAGAATCCTCAAATTAGGGTTTAGGGCGCATGCCATCATCAAGCAAGTTTGCGGAAGGTGCCCAAATGCAAAGGCGCCCACGTCGTCCAACACCATGCTTCACCCCAAATTCATACCCTGAACATCCCTGAACTCCGGCATTCCTAAGCACCTAGTTGGGGCGGTTTATACTCTTTTGGAAGCTCCAGAGATTGCGACATCCCAACTGTTCCACAAGCCCTAAGGCTCCGTGTACCTATATAGTATATACATAGGCCTTAAAGTACGTGTATAGGAGCCCCTTTAAGGCCTGAGTATATACTGGGTACATGGAGCCTTTGGGAAGGTAGCAGGATCTTTTTAATTTTCCGGACCACCAGACAGGGCACCCCGTACTTTAGTAAAACAAGAAGCCATGTTGCATCATTGAAAGGTTTTGGGATTTCTGGACATGGCAGCCTGTTGTTCAACCCTACATCTTCTGCTACTGTTACATTTACTACCGTTACTGCTATTCAGACTTTTCATACTGTTACTGACACCATGCAAATTACTTCTAGTGTTTTCTTATGTTGATTATGATTTCTCTTCTTATCATTCTATGTCTGCCTTATTATCATCATGTATCACCATTTTTCTTATATAAGCCCTACCTATCGAAGGGGCTCTTGGTGGTCTTTGTCGCTGCCTTTGTGCACCTTCGAAGCCTCCAACGTGCAGCTTGGCACTCGCTGGCGTCGATTAAGGGCTCGTTAAGCTTGGGCTTAGGGCCAGTTTAGAGTTTATAGGGATATAGGGCTTTGGGTTGTGAAAGAGATTTCATGATAAGCTTCAGACTTTTTTCAGGGTCAAGGATTTTGGTTGGAGCTGCTGGGTTCAAGGTCCGGTTTTCTTGTGCAGCATAGCCTTGTCCTGGATTCTTCTAGGTGCCAGAAACCCTGCAGCCCAAACGTCTCAGGCCGGAGCCCTAAACAAAAACCGTAAACCAAGCGCAAGCGAGGAACCGTGACCCTTTGCATGCATAAAATCCGCTGCCCCGTTCCCTACGAAACAGAAGCAGGACAGATCATACTACGATCTACCCTTATGGCCCCTACATTTTCGTTCGGCGCATTCTTCTTCGGGCCCTTACGTTTTTAAAAGTAAATTAGGCCACTTATCCGAAACTCCACGGCCATGGACATTTCATGGAGTGACGGAGCGTCTGTCGAATTGGGGCAGAGTTTCGCGGTTTGTCAATGTTTCAGGACTTGAAGAGGCGATCACCTTACTTCGTCATTCATCTAGCCCTGATGCCAACCTTCTCCCCTACAAAACCATATGAAATCCCGAAACCCCCGAACCTCCCAGGCCAATCTACGTCCACACGGCTCTTGGCTATGCCCTCTTTGCATCGCCATTCACCGGGGCGGACTTCCACTTCACGCAGCATCTGCGCCTGCACCCTTGGCCGCAGGGGTTGTGTAAAACGACACGATGTTAGATTGTTGGATTTGGCATGGTTTGCAGGCATTGTAAACTACTTTCTACTGCAGGACAGGTGAACTCCCTGAATCTGTGTGTACACGGGAGTCAACAACAACACCAGCAATCAAAAGTCCTCTCGGAAGCTCAGAGAGCCTAAACCCTAAACCCTAAACCCTAAACCCTAAACCCTAAACCCTAAACCCTAAACCCTGAACCCTAAACCCGATCCTTTTAAGGGGGCTCTACCGGGGTCCAAAAGCAGGGGCTTGCAATACTCTCCGTCCCACAACAGAGCCCGAAATGGTTACGATAGTGCGTTGAGAGGTATGCTGTAGTATCATCCAGCATATGTGTGTATAGATCTATCTATCTGTCTTTCTATCTATATCATATATGTAGACGATAAGGCGAGTGCTGGTATATACTAATTTTTCAGGACCCTAGAGCAACCTCGGAGCAAGCAGACCTCAAGCCCCAAGCCCACATCCTCAAGCTCCAAACCTCTAAACCTGATATCCCGAATAGAGAAGAAACATGAGGGTTTAGGGTTCAGGGTGTAAGCTCTAGGGCTCTAAACCTGATAGCCCTAAGCTAGAAGACTAAATGGCTACATATGACTACCAATATCTTCCTCAGGACTCCTTATCACTAGAGACATGATCATGGTAGTAGAATACACTCCCCCAAACCCTATTCTCATTATTGAGGGTCCCTCTACAAGTACCCTAAGCCCTAATCCCCTAAATCCTAAACTCTAAACTCGAAAGCCCCACAACCCCAGTTAGATCCCGAAGTCCGAAGCCCCAACCCTCCAAAACGCAACCCCACAGCCGAGACGCGCCCTCAGGACTTACATTGTTGAGGACTTGAACAAGGACATTGTAATAAGAAGCCCCAAGAAGGTAGATTCCTTTAGGGTTCAGGCGACAAGTTTGAAAGCCTTACATCTCAAATCCCAAAGCCCTTTTGATAGCAAGGTCTTCCGTGTACCCTTTGAATGGATCCTTCTACGGCGGGACGACAATTACTATCTCCGGACGCCCAGACGCACTTTACGTAAGGATTCGTGGTTTTTTTGGAGGGTCTATCTTCGGGCGTCAGGCGGAGGCTTGCTCTTGTCAGGGCTTAGTTCCTCTAGAGTTCATGGGTTGAGGATTTCTGCATCCCACTTTAAATTCAAAACACAAGAGCTAAACGCCCGAAACCCTAAAACCTAAAACCTAAACCCTAAACCTTAAACTCCTAAACCCTAAACATTGACTCTAAAGCCTGGCCTTGAGAGATTGCCAACCAATGAAGACCGTGTTTAGGGCATGAAGCGTTTCCTACCTTCAGTCCTTCAGCTTGCTTCGAATTCACAGCTGTTCGGGGTTTTAGGGTTAAGGGGGATGGCAATACAAGCTTTTTATAGCCAGTTTACGAGGTATTGATATACCCTATAACTTATAAGACCCTTGCACAACCTTTAAGCGAGCCGTCGCCCAGCCCTAATTCGAAACCCTGAACCCCAGACTCTTGAACCTAATCCTCAACAGCTGAGTTTGTCACGCGTTGGATTGCAGATCTTGCTCAGATCGTTCAGGCGCTACGTGCAATTGGGGCTCGGAGCCCTAAGCCCTAGACCCGAACCGCGTAGGTAGGTAGGTAGGTAGGTAGGTAGGTAGGTAGGTAGGTAGGTAGGTAGGTAGGTAGGTAGGTATACCCTAAAGCCTAAACCCTAAACCCTAAATGCTATAGGTAGGTGCCCAGCCATGCCGGCTGGGAGTCGCTTGAGTGGTTTGCTGAGACTGGACCTGTATGCCCACGACTTGGAAAACGACAGCTACGGTGGAGTCCATGTGCCAAGCGGGAGCTGTTAGTTTGGTCAGAGGACTTTGCAGAGTCTGCCCCAACGGAGTCGTTCAGTCGACCAAGCTGAGGGCTGTTTTCACGACTTCAGGTGCAAACTGAAAAAGCCCGATTGAACTACACGAAAAAGATCGATGCGGATTTCTTCGACCAGGCGGACAAGTATCTGAGGATGTAGGTAGCTAGGTCGGTCGGTGGGTGGGTGGGTGGGTAAGCAGAGCCGCCTAACCCAAGGCCTTTACAACTTCAATCCGAAGCGCCCATTGCCCTGAAAGTGATTTCGTTTTCAATCAGAAAGCTTTCTGCTTAGTGCTTGGTTTAGGGTTTAGGGTCTTAACTGGGTTTTAAACGTTGTTCCAACAAAGGGTTTTCGAATTTACAGCCAGCCTTCCTGCACCCCAAAAGCATAAGCTCAACTCTAGGCTTCAAGCCTAAGAAATTCCAAACCCTAAACCTTAACTCCCAAACCCTAAACTCCAAAGGCTAGACCCTAAACTCTAAACCCACATCTTAACTCCATCCGAAACACTCCCCCTCGCCGAAACGCTCGACATTTCCAACTCGAGGTGTTGGATTCGGAGCTTCGCCGAGCATGAACCTCGTCACAGTTGGCCAGGCCGGGGTGCGCAATGGATCCTTTTTTGGGTTTAGGGTTTAGGGTTTAAGGTTTAGGGTTTTAGGGTTTAGGGGGTTTAGGGTTCAGGATGTAGGTTTTGTTTTGCGAGGAGCGGGGCGTGGGTCGGTGTATGCTTTTGAATACAACCTACACCAAAACTCTAACCTTAGATTGTGAATGTTGTTTGGGATGCGTTTGTTTGTTTCGTTTATACGACTTAGGGGCTAGGATTGTCAGGGCTCGTGGTGTAATAGCTGTGCCTTAGCAATTACTTATACTATTTTGCGGGGGTTCCTAACTACAATTTTAGGTTCATTAACCCCAAAACCCTATTCTAAAAACCCTAAATCCTAAAGCCTAAACCCTAAACCCTAATTGCTAAGGCCTCTACGGGTTCAAGGTGCAGGCTTCTCAGGGCCCCTTCACGGGCGTTTTTTCATGACAGCACCCAGGGCCCTACAACCCGCGAAGGAAGGAAATTAAGTCCTACCCAGGTTTCCGGCAATTAAGTCCTACCCAGGTTTCCTAACAGATAGCTGGATCCTAAACCCAAACCCTAACCCCTAGAACCCTAAACCCTAAACCCTAAACTTCAAACCCTAAACCCCTAAATGTGAGGATTTTGAGCTTCTGGGCAGCTGCAACAGAGGTACTGTTGATGGACAAAATCCTGCATGACCTTAAGGACCTTAAACTATGGGAATTATGGTATATTCCTTATAATGGGTAATGCAGGATTTTGTCCATCAGCACTATGTCATCCCAGTCTTGCAAACAGCTAGGCCAGCCTAAATCAAACAGCCTGAACCATCGAAATCCTGAGCCGCAAGCCCTTCGTTTTCACCCTAAACCCTAAACCCTAAACCCTAAACCCTAAACCCTAAACCCCCCTAAACTCTAAACCGCTAAACTCTAAACTCTAAGCCCTAATTAAACCCTAAGCTCTAGGTCCTAAACCCTTTGCAGGTTCCATGTCAAGTGCTATCCGCCTCCTATGATGAGATTCGGTGCCTCGTCCCGCCTGCGCCGGAGGAGTTGCAGGAGGAGGCAGCCACAGCACGAATTCGAGACGATGCCGTGAAGTTTACATCACAATCGTGCAACTCCAAACCCTGAACCCTCAGCCTAATTTTGTCGAGTCCTGTTTATCCCCTGCGGCTCTTGGGAATCAACGCTCCTCAACCGTTTAGGGTTCAGGTTTCGGGATCAGGTTTTACCCGCAGGCATTTCAGAGGGTCTTCTGTTGTGGGACTACATTAGAATGGGTGTTCAACTTGGGTATATACACTGTAATTATAATGATGCCACACTGATGCAAACACACTCTACCTCCCATTATGTACGTTGATAATACATACTTATATATATATATACATATATATATATACACACCACTACAAACATATACATATATGGAGTCTATGTATGTATACATGCATATACGTATGTAGCCATGTGAAGAAAGAACGTAAGTAAGTCAGTAAGTCAGTATGTGTATGAGCAAGTGAGTGCATGTATGTATGGATGGATGGATGGATGGATGGATGTGTTCTATCTTCTACATCTCCAGAGGCTTTAGGTTAGGAGTTTGGGGGATTTCGGTATATCGGGTTTTGGGATTTAGGAATCAGGATGTCTGGTTTGCAGAGTTCGGATCGCTGCCTCGAGTTTCGGCTTTGGGGCTTACAGGCTTTCTTCATGGCTTATGGTTTGGGTTGGAGAGCTTTCCGGTCCAGGGATTCCGAGTTTTCGGGCTTGAAGGGTTGAGCGTTTGAATTTTGAGTTTTAGGCCTTGGCGTTTGGGATTTAGGAATGTAGGGTGGGAGACCTTCGAGATGTCGCTACTGACTGTTCCAGCATCCCCATGAACCGCCTCGTCACCGTCTCAAGGGTTTTGCGTTTCGGGTTTACTATATCCTCAAGTCAAATTGCCCAGGCCTAACTTACTATATACCCCTCTGCAGCCCGATAAAGCCCTGTAGTTCGCTCTCGAAGCACCCCGTCAGCCCTGTATGCAACCCTAAACCCTAAACCCTGAACCCTAACCAAGAAGGAGAACCGGACGAAGAATATCACAGTCCGTGTGATGACGGCGAGTCAGGACAGGTTGTGCTTTAGTAAGGATCACGGGACCAAGTAAGTATGGCTATAAGAAAGTGTAACTGTAGTTATAGTTATAAGTTGGTGTATGTGCCCCAAGTATCTAATATTCTGAGAACCTTGTTACGACGGTTTATGGTGAAGGGTCTTGGATTTAGGGCTCAGGGTATAGGGGCTCTGGGGTCAGGGTCTAGGGTTGGGGTTTGGGATAGCGGGTTTGGAGCTTAGCATGTGGGGTTTAGGAAAAACCCATCGGAACAAACTCCTTGATATTTGTCTTGTTTTTCGGGCCGCAAGGGTTTTGCATTATTAGTGTGGGAAACCCATAACCCTCTTATTATGTGAGGGCTCAGTACTGGGATAGAGGAGCTTACGGCTGCGGTGTACTAACCCCAAGCAGCAGGGTTTGGGGTGCCCCAGGCAGCAGTCTGCTGGGACGAATGGCTTCTGCTTTCCACTGCCAGAAACCGAAAGGGACCTAAACCCTAAACCCTAAACCCCTAAACCCTAAACCCTAAACCCTCAACCCTAAACCCTAAACCCAGAAACCGAAAGGGAGAAACCCTGCAGAGAGTTGATTTCATCGGATCATCTTCAGGGTCCGAATGTTACGGCGCCGGAAAAGGCACCTGGGTACACTAAATCCTGAACCCTAGACACAAACGCTACCCTAAACCCTAAACCCTCAAGCCTAAATCCTAAAGCCTAAATCCTAAACCTAAATCCTAAACCTAAACCCGAATCCTAAACCTTCATAGAGCCCGTCATAGTGAGGATCTGCAGCCAGGGTTGCGTGGAGAGTACTTCTTTTTTAGCCAGGCGGGCTGGAGTCAGGGCTTTATAGGGTTCAGGGTTTAGGGTCGAGGGTTTAGGGTTCAGGGTTTAGGGTTTAGGGTCGGGGGCTAAGAGTTGAGACTGAGTCAGCAGTAATGATAGGGTTTGGGTTTAGGGGTTTAGGGTCGAGCTTGAAGAGTCAAGGGTATGCATGGTACAGGATTAGGGGGGTTTACCTGGACCCCACATAGCCTACCTTTTCAAGGACTTATATAAAGAAATCATACAAGGGAACCCCAAAAAGAAAGGCTAAGAAGGGATTGAGTAGTGGTTGCGATTTGGTAGGGCTGCAGCGGGTGTCTTCGGTCACAAGTCTGAACGGTCCGAAAAGATAAAGCCCTAAACTGGCCTAATGTAGAGGCTTTCATAATTAGAATAGGATTTGGGGGTATGTTCTACCAGAATTATAATGCGGAACTCCCAAAATAGTCTTGGTAATTATTTATGTCCCCATGTTTCACCCCCCCCAAGCCTTAAGAAGTTCTGTTGAGCTTAGTGGTATACTTGGCCATGCGAGTCCCTGCAGGTACTTGTATGTGAAGGTGTCTTAAAGGTACGAGTAATATAGAGGCCTTAAAAATTAGAATAGGGTTTGGGTTATAGTATACTAAACCCTAAACCCTAAACCCTAAACCCTAAACCCTATATAACTATAGTAAGGAACCCCAGAACCCTATTCTGATTATTAAGGCCCCTACAGTACTGGCCCAGGGATGGTGCAGACTTCCGGCATTCAGTTTGTGTTCTTTAGGGTGCGGGCTGGGTTTAGGGTTTAGGGTTTAGGGTTTAGGGTTTAGGGTTTAGGGTTTAGGGTTTAGGGTTTAGGGGGGCTGCATGAAGTCGGGATCAAGTTTCATTGACCTTTCCGAGTTTCCTGTTTGTGGAATTGTCGGGATCATCTGTAACCTAAGAACCATATACTCTCCTCAATACTCAGCTTCAAAAAACCTATTATCCTAGACCCAAGTACCGGATTTGTGTGTCCTTTGCACCCTTACATTAAGCGGCCTGCGCACATCCCGTCGGCACCATCCAACCTCTCAATTCGTTGCAGCAGGTCTACGCGATTACGGCTCTGATCCGATATCTTGAGGTCATAGAACCCTAAACCCTAAACCCTAAAACCTAAACCCTAAACCCCACAACCTCAACTGGAAAAGGAACGGTCCCATGCTATTCCTTCAGGTTCCTTATCGTACTTGTAGTATAATGGACCCTGTGCCCTATTCTAATCATGTGTGGTTCCTATATTAAACCCCAACCCGAATCCTGCAGAAAGAAGAGAAAGCCGTCATCTCAAACATAGCCCTCAACCCTAGACTAGATTGAGCCTGCAGCCACAAAGTCATGAGCCCCAGACCCTCGCAAAAAGGAGCTACACCCTCGAAGCCAAGAGGGTCGTTAGGCAGCCCTATTCTGGAAGCATACCTCGAAAGAGGCATCCCATGTGTGCTTCCTGATTCCAAAATTTACACCCTAAGCCTCAGGCGTACACCAACAGGGACCCACTGGGAAGGGAAGCCGACATACCATCGGGGCCGACATAATTACCGATACTATTTTGGGTGTTCCCTATTATAGGTATGGTATAACGGTATAATGGGCCCCCAAACCGTATTCTAATTATTCAGGCCCCTACATTAGACGCTAAATAGCCGGATCCCTACAATACGCGCCCGAACCATAGTCCGATTCAACGGACCTTCCGGGAGCTATGCGTGCACCTAACCTGTAGCCGAAAAGACCCACCTGGTTAGGGCTCCTTATCATGATTTCCTTACGTAAGTCCTTGAAAAGGTAGGTCGTCTGGGCCACAGATAAAGCATACAGACGACCCGAAGGCCTAAAACCCAGAGCCCGAAGCCAGAAGCCCGAAACCTGAGCCCGAAACCTGACGGCCTAAACTAGGCCATCGTTTCAGAACCGACATGGAGCCTCTGGGAAGGCGCCTCATCCCTAAACCCTATACCCCTGAAATTCAAGAAGCACCCTCAAAAGACCGCCTGGGAAGGGAAGCAGTCTCCCCAGCTTCGATGGGCGGGGGGCCGACCTCGTTCGGGTGGATCCGACGCTGAACTTCCCGCGGCTGAGAGCTTCCTGGGAGGGGATGCATCTTGGCCCCTGTAGGACTTAGGGTTGCAGGATTTAGGGTTTAGGGTTTAGGGTTTAGGGAAGAGAGGGAAGAGAGGGCTCTTAAAAACTAGATCCCTGGAAAGCCTCAAACCCTAAACCCTAGACCCTGAACCTTTAACCCACACACCTGGAAAGCCTGAAACCCTAAACCCTGAACCCTGAACCCTCAACCCAAACCCCTGGAAAGCCTTAAACCCTGAACCCTGAACCCTGAACCCTGAACCCTTAACCCAAACTTTTAGAAAGCCTTAAACCCCTAACCCTAGACCCCAAACCTAAATCTCTAGGGCTTTGGAGTTTTGGGTTTCTAGGGTTTGAGGGCTCAGAGTGATGTCAGGAGGTTGGTTTTCGAGATCAGGTGCGCCCAAAGAGTAGGGTTTTGGGAGTCGGGAGGTTCAGGCGTAGGGTTATTTAGGATTTAGGGTTGCAGGATTTAGGGTTTAGGCCTGTAGGATTTAGGGTTTAGGGTTGCGGGATTTAGGGTTTAGGGCCGTTTATGGCTTACCCCTGGTGGGGTTTAGGACTGATCGCTGATGAATGAAGCTCTTGTGTTTCTTCCAGGGTCTTAGTCTTGGGATCCTCGTTGTAATCCCTGCAGAGCGGAGGGGGTGAGTTAAACCCTAAACCCTAAACCCTAAACCCTAAACCCTAAACCCTAAACCCCTAAACCCTAAACCCTAAACCCTAAACCCTCATTGCAAGTTGCGGGTTTAGGGTGTAGGCTTGTGAAGATGAAGGCTTGTAGGCCTGCAGGCCTTTCTGGTTGAGAATTTCGGAAATTAGGGTTTAGGGTTTAGGGTTTAGGGTTTAGGGTGTAGGGTTTAGGGTTTAGGGTTTAGGGAGTTCAGGGTGCAGCCAGGGAGAGTCGTTGGTTCGGGCAGGTTCCAGGTACATGCTCAAAGTTTGTTAAGGAATGTTAGAACCGAATGCGACCTCAAAGGTTATGAGAATCTTACAGCCAGAATAGGTGGGGCATAAACAATGTTTTTTGATTTGATCTTCATTTCGGGCTGCCTGCACCCGTTTGTTTGCATGCTGGTTCTTGAAAACGGTCATCACTGTTCTCATCGTTCGCCCTTCGCTTTTGGGAGTTAAAAATTGGAAATCGTCATGGCTATCCTCATCGCCAACCCCTGCGTTCTCATCTCCGTTGGTTTCGGGTTTGTTTAGGTTTTAGGGATCCGAAGATCTCCGGTATTGGTTGGGTTCTCGCTTTTTTTCCATCCCGTACCAACCTCGAGGTGTGTGGCATGGGGACTTCAGTGGCTGGGGTACTTGATGGATCAGTGGACCTATAGCAAGTGGACCTCTACATAACAAGTTACCTGTAGCTAGAATCATTTGCAGCCGTATCCCGATCAATGTTCTTATATACTTGTTATATCCTCCCGCCATCTGAAGGCAAAACGATCAGCACGACAGTGCTGCAGGCAAATGTCCTGGCCCTGTTGATTCAACCGTCCACGCGGCTGAGTACACAGCGGAAGTCGCACGTCGTTCTGCTGCCCAAGGCAGCTCGCGACCAGGAGTATGGCATCACCGAGAGCAGATTCAAGCAGTTCGACAAAAAAGGCAAAACCGGTGGCAGGTTTGACCACCTGATGCGGCACCACCAAACGAAACTTGCGAGCAGTCCGTCACGGTCGTGTATGCACGGCGACGGCAAGAATGGACAAGTGGAGAAGCCTGTCAGGGGAGGGATGTTAAGTACGTGCTGCAAGGCCCACACCTTCTGAGAGAATCGGGCACCAACTGCATAATACAAATTTTATAGCACAGGAGTTATTTGACCAATGGCCTGAAAAGCCAGTAACCTTACAGCCCTACGATCCCCGAACATGAAAGCCTTGCACCCCAAATCGCCCGCCCTATGCCCTGAACGCTGAACTCCACCTGAAAAGAAAGAAGCCTTGCGCCCTTAGAAACCCAGAGAACCCAATATCCCTAAAATTAAGGAATATACCCTAAGCTATAGGGGCCTTGATATTATGATTTAAGGTATATCCCTTAATTAAGGAATATACCTTAAAACTATAGGGGCCTTGATA
Source organism: Symbiodinium sp. CCMP2456 (assembly GCA_905221635.1). NCBI lineage: Eukaryota > Dinophyceae > Suessiales > Symbiodiniaceae > Symbiodinium > Symbiodinium sp. CCMP2456. Next base: position 74,330 of record CAJNDV010001091.1, read on the forward strand.
TTATGATTTAAAGTATATTCCTTAATTAAGGCGTGTTGGGTTCTCTGGGAAGCCGAGGTCGGTGTCGGATCACTTCGCCGTTCGGTGGACCGGTTTCCTTCGAGTTCACAGGGCTGGGATGTACAGGCGGGCCGTTTAGGGTTTAGGATTTAGGATTCAGGGTTTAGGGTTTAGGGTTTAGGGTTCAGGGTTTAGGGGTTTAGGGTTTAGGGTTTAGGGGACTCCAGGGGTTTGGGGCTGCTGCTGTGATTCAGGCATGGGCAAGATCAGCTAGGTCCCCCCTGGTAGAACCGTATGGAGGTGTCTCGTCACTGAAATTGAGAACTTGAGAAGCCCTAAACCTTGGAGCCATACCCATATGGTTCAGGCAATACCCTAAACCCTAAACCCTAAACCCTAAACCCTAAACCCTAAACCCTAAACCCTAAACCGGAAACAGCGAAAGTTGCCTCAGCCATTAGCCAGGCGCATCTCCTTCACGAGAAGGAAGATGAAGACCTGAAGGCTTCCCCTAAGTGCCCAAACATCATAACGGTTTAGGGTTTAGGGTTTAGGGTTTAGGGTTTAGGGTTTAGGGTTTAGGGTTTAGGGCATAAGGTAGGGATAGTATAAGTACCCAGAGGGTCCGAGTACCCAAATAGTAAGGTTTTAGGTCCCAAAATCTGAATGGTTTTTGGACCTTGAAACCCTACTGTTTGGGTACTTGGACCCTTAGGGGTGGGTATTCTTGGGCCCCCCAGAAAAGAATGCGAAGCTCATAAAACCTTATACATGCACTCAGCAACCTTATTCCAGCTAGTCGTCATGCCCAACACTAAAAGATAGACTTTCTTACCCTAACCCCTAGACCCTAAACCCTAAACCCTAACCCCTTTTTTTGGGTTCTGAAGCCTCCATCTCCGAATGAAAAAGCCCCGGGCAGGTTCTTCATCGGTTCAGATGACGGGAGCCAGCTGTTCATCAATGGTGAGATGGTCATCAATCACGACAGGCACCAGCTAAACGGTTTAGGGGCTGAGGGTTTAGGGTTTAGGGTTTAGGGGTTTAGGGTGAAGGTCCTTCAAAATAAATGGCCTCAAGCTCTGTTCAGGGTTTCGGGGTTTCACCCGCACGGCCCAAACAGGGAGGGAGGGAGGGAGGGAGGGAGGGAGGGAGGGAGGGATGGTTGGATGGATGCTGCATGGAGGCTGCATGCATGTTGCATGAATGCTGCATGGATGCAGCACGGATGCTGCATGGATGGATAGATGGATGGATGGATGCATGGACGGATGGATGGATGGATGGGTGGGTGGGTGGGTGGACACATATGGATGAATTCTGAATAGGCACATACACATGCCGTATATCTACCGTGTATGTATGCAAGTACAGCCAGAGCTACTTTCTCATGCGGCTGTGGGTTGAACATAGGGCTAGGGAACGAATGCACTGTGGAGCGTTCAGAACGGCACAGGGAACACCCCAGTCCCCAAAGAGTATACCCCGAAACCCAAGTCCAATTCTTAAAAGGTAAAGGAACCTTATTCCAGTCAAGTACTGAGGGCCCTACCAAAACCCAAACCCTCTAGAGCCTGTTTAAGCTCAGATGAACTACCCTTGCAGACCGCTTTTAAAGGAACCCTGTTGAGGGTTTAGGGTTCAGGGTGAGGGTTTAGGGATTACTTGGAGGTTCATGGGTAGATATAAGTGGGCTCAGAAGTAGGAGAACTATAATTATAACCTATGTTAGGGGACTTATAACTCCACTTATAAATACTGATGAACCTCCAAGTAGGGTAAACCCTAAACCCTAAACCCTAAAACCTAAACCCTAAACCCTAAACCCTTAAGGCACCTCAGAGCCCTGAGAGGCTCCACGGCTTCAGTGAGCGAAGTAGCCTCGACACGATGTTCCAGGCCAGGGGTTTTGGAGCTGAATGGGCTTCATAGATATTTAGGTGCTGTTAGGGTTTAGGGTTTAGGGTTTAGGTTTTTTCGGAAAATTCTGAGAAAAGCAGATATTTAGGTGCTGTTAGGCTTTAGGGTTTAGGGTTTTTTTTGGAAATTCTGAGAAAAGCAGATATTTAGGTGCTGTTAGGGTTTAGGGTTTAGGGTTTTTTTTTCGGAAATTCTGAGAAAAGCAGGCTTGAGAGTTCAAGGTTAATTTTATGGCTCGGGGTTTAGAACTTGGGGTTTGGCTTGCAAAGGTTCCCCTTAAATTTTAAACTCTAAACCCTAAACCCTAGGCCCTAAACCCTAAACCCCTAAACCCTAAACCCTAAACCCTATATCCGTGACCCCCAGACTTCCAGTGGCCTTTGGGAGCCATGCTGCTCCAACAGTTTGCAGTGCCTCAAAGCCTGGGCTGATACAGGGGCCTTAATGGCTACCTTTACTATTTTGGGGCTCCTTATTCGAATACCCCAAAGGCCCAAAACCCTATTCTAATTCTTAAGGCCCTATATTCGTAATATACTCTTAGGGTTTTAGGACCTTAGGACATTCTCCAGGCTTCATGATCTCATAGGTTTCGGTTGTCGGGCAAGCTTTTTGCTGCAGGAGTTTAGGGTTTAGGGTGTCTGCATGCTTGGAGAGGGAGGGCTTCGGGCAAGTTCACGAGTTTAGGGTGCGAAGCTTGTACTTCTTTGCCTGGAAGGCCTAAAGTGCGAATCCTTAGAGGTTTGGTGTCGCAGAACCGTAGAAAAGCCTTTCCGGAGCTCCTGCAGAACCCTTATACAGCCCGTACCTTAAACTACCAAACCCTACTTTTTGTAGGTTCTTATTCCGAACCCTAATATGGAATTTATAGGGACCCTACAAAAGAAAAGTCGGTTTTGGTAGGTTAAGGCATACACCCTAAACCCTAAACCTCAGGGCGAGAGCGTGCATATGGTGACGGTGCTCTTCTTCGAGAAGACGGGCGACGCAGGATGTGTTCTGAGACTCTTCTGGAAAGTGGGCTTAGGGGTGTAGGGGTTTAGGGTTTAGGGGTTCGGGGGTGTAGGGTTTAGGGTTTAGGGTTTTCGGGTTCACTTCGGTTTAGTGCTATGGAGGTTCCGTATTTCGGGCCGCTGGCCCACTAGATTGGTCGTTAGTTGGGCTGCAAGGGTTCGGGTTTGGGAACGTATGGCTGTACGCTGTGCGTTCTGTGCCCACCCCCCCGCCCCACCCTAAACCCCTAAACCCTAAACCCCCAAACCCCAAACTCCTAAACCCCTAAACTCCTAAACCCAAAACCCCAAAACCCTAAACCCCTAAACCCTAAACCCCAAACCCCAAAACCCTAAAAGAACCCTAAACCCTACAATCCTCATGGTAATCCCCTATGAAATACAAGGGTCTGGAGCCCTACGCACATGCGCAAGGCCCCCAAGCCGTTCCACAAAGAGGGTTTAGGGGTTTAGGGGTGTAGGGGTGTAGGGGTTTAGGGGTTTAGGGTTTAGGAGTTTAGGGGTTTAGGGATTAGGGGTTTAGGGTTTCGGGTGTTTAGGGTTTCGGGTGTTTTGGGTCGGGTTGAGGGGTTTAGGATTTAGGGGTTTAGGGTTTACGGGTTTAGGGGTTTAGGGTTTGGGCGTTTACGGTTTAGGAGAGTGTCGGAGGAGTGTGGGTATCTCTTTAGCGGGTCCTTGTGACAAGGATCTAGACATTGCGGGACTTATCAGATTCCCTACGTCTGCTGCCAAAGTCCTCCAAACTGAAGCTCAGGGTTTAGGCTGTGTGGTCTGTACATACATGTCGAGTTTCGGAAATTTAGGGGTTTGGGGCTCAGGGGTTTTGAAGTCTGCATCCTACATTCGACATCCCAAGCCGCCCTTTGTAAGCTCTCACAGCAGCCAAGGAAGTACCAGGGTCCGGATACGGGCGGCGAGAAGATCGTGGTACCTGCTGCCGTACTGTCGCATGCGCGATACCAGGATGCCACAAAGATGACTTTTGAAGACTATACCCCGACCCCGCTAAATCCTAAGCCCTAAACCCTAAACCCTACCAACACCCCTAAACCCCCAAACCCCTATAGTGATGTTTGATTGTGGTTTTTGGTTTTAGGGCTAGGGTTCAGGGTGATCACCGTGCCTCAACCCACAAAGCTCGACCCACAGTCCTGAAGCCCAAGACGATTTTCCGGGTTCTTGTAATGGACTTGAGTTTATGTTACCACGACAAAGAAACCCTGTTATTTCCTATAGAAGTAACAAGAACGCAATTTCGGGTTTTTAGTATTCGGCCTCTTGCTTAAGATGTTCCCTTTTTCACACGGTGGCCACAGGATCATTGATATGGTAGACCGTCTCCCTTGAAGCCGCTAAGCAGGAAGCCATGGAGGTGGAAGGAAAAGGAGGTTGTGGTTCTAGGCATCATGGGCGTAGGGTATAGAGTGCCCTTAAACCCCAAACCCCGCAAGCCCCAATCCCCCAAAGCCCCAAACCCCCAAACCCCAATCCCCCAAAGCCCCAAAGGCCCAAAGCCCCAAAGCCCCAAAGCCCTAAACCCCCAAACCCCAAAGCCCCAATCCCCCAAAGCCCCAAAGCCCCAAAGGCCCCATGCCCTTCAAAGAAGTCTCCGACCCCCAAACCCCCAAAGCCCCAAACCCTTCAAAGGAGTCGCCGACCTTATCCTACACCCTAACCCTCAAACCCTAAACCCCAAACCTCCAGAAAATCCTACAGGAGTCTCCGACCCCATCCTACAAACCCACAAACCCCAAAGCCCGAACCCTTAAACCCTTATAAACCCTAAACCCTAGACCCTAAACCCTAAACCCTAAGCCCCAAAACCCCTGAACCCTAAACCCTAAACCCTAAGACTGGCAGGTATGTCCTGGTCTCCTGGTTTTGCCACCCCTGT
>CAJNDV010001091.1:79256-96333 GCA_905221635.1 Symbiodinium sp. CCMP2456
CCCCCCCCCCCCCCCCCTCCCCTCAGGAGTCTCCGACCCTATCCTACACCTACGACGCTCCGGAAGCTGCGCCCATGGTGGAGCAGCTCCTGGAAGCTCCTGACGGCACGGAAGTCGCTCCTTGAGCTGCAAAGGAACCCTTAAAGGGTTTAGGGTTTAGGGTTTAGGGTTTAGGGTTTAGGATTTAGGGTTTAGGGTTTAGGGTTTAGGGTTTAGGGTTTAGGGTTTAGGGCTTGCTGCGTAATTTAGTCAGGATTTGGGGCTCATACTGCAGGGTTTACTTAGTGTCTCTGTTTTGGGCCCAGGTTGGTCGAACTAGGGTGTCGAATTGTGCTAAAACCTTTGAGTTCATATTAGAGTCGAGCAGGACCGGCTTCTGGACGCAGAAAGCAAATAGGCTGGGATTATCTAGTTCTTGTTTGGTGGGTTAGGTTCGGGTGCGGGGGTTGGGAGTCTCGTAGGTTTTAAGGGTTCGGCCGTTATTTTGTTTGCCGCAGTCCCTTTGCATCTGCCCCACGAGTAGGAAGCACAAGCCCAACAGGAAACTTCCAATGTGCTCGCTGCTCGCTGTTAGCGGTACGTTCTGCACTCAGTGTGAGAAACGACGTGTTAGCCACGAACACCTAGTCCCGGAACTTTAGTGTAGACCCTGGTCAAGAAGCCTCAGATATTCAGGCCTTTATAGAGAAGGGGTGTATTGATCAGGGGTCTACACTAAGCCCCACAAACCGAAACACTCCAACCCTAAAACCTCCCGTAAACGAACCACTGTAGCTATGGAACCCTTGTAGTAACCCGTGAAGGAACCCACAGTGGAGCCCATATGTCACCCTAAACCCTGAACCCCTAAACCCTAAACCCCGAAACCCCCCTAAACCCTAAACCCCTAAACCCGAAATCCGGAAAACCTAAACCCTAAACCCCGAAACCTCTACAACCCTAAACCTCTAAACCCTAAACCCCTAAACCCTAAACCCCTAAACCCCTAAACCCTTAAACCCTAAACCCTAAACTCCGAAACCCTCAACCCTAAACCGAGAGGTGCTGCAGGGCCGCAACTTTGGGGTTTCGGGAAATGTGGCCATCGGCACAGCCAGCGACTTGCATTCACCCGCTCACTTCTTGAAGGGTTTCTGGGGGTGGAGCAAAGTGCTGTTGTTGTGATAACTAATCGTGTTTATAACAACATTTCGGTACTGTCATTATAGTAAGTGGTTACTGTTTAATCGCACATTGTGTGCATTACTGTATGGCGAATCGAATGCGTGAGGAGTGGCCTCTCAACGAGCTACATGTAGGGGTTGATAGTGATAATGATGCGGAACTCTTAGTTGCAGCTGTTTAGTGTTTCGGGTTTAGGGTGGTGGTGGTGGTGGTGGTAGTAGTAGTAGTAGTAGTGGTGGTGGTGGTGGTGGTATCCCGGTGCATAGTCCCGATAATCATACTTTCATTCATATCCCAAAAGCCTAGGCCATTTTTCAGGGTCCCTATGTTCCTCGGAGTTGTGGTCGGTCCGCCGCAGTATGTCCGATTTGCAACGTCTTGAAGGCGAAAGCCAGGAATTCGAAGTTCTAGATCCGATGCAGAAGGTCCATACGTATGACCATTCTTATGGGCACATGCCCCGAAAGAATCGCCCGCTGCACCGAACTTTCATCCCTTAAACCCCTAACCCTTTAAACCCCACCCAGAAGAAGCATCCCAGAAGCCAAGCATCCCCCAACCGCCAAGAAACCCCTAAACGTGAACCCGAGCCCGCCCAGCCCGAAAGACTATAAACATACACGCACTCACGGACCGTCGGATTAGGGGCGTAGGGATCTGGAGCCCAAACTCCAAAAAGTCGTTTGTTGAAGGATCAGGCCTGTGGTAAGTAGGGAAAAAGGCAAGGCCGCCACAGTTGGAATTGCTTGCAACGGTAATTGAGGTACTTATGACCTTACTAGGTCCCCTAAACCCTTATAACCCTTAGAGAACCTTCTAGAAACGCTTTTAAGTTTAAACCGATAAACCCTACTTTCTGAGTCCCCCAAGTGTCAAATACCAAGGCAACCCCGCAACGAACTTCCAGTGCCAGACACTGAACTGGACCGACACGCGGGTCACCTGCGCGCGGCCGCAGCTTCCGTCGGGGGTCTGGCAGGACCGACCACACCAGAACTTGATAAGTAAGCAACTCCAATTTAAGGCCTTGTCCCAAACCCTAAACCTTTAAACCTAAAATAGGGGCCTTAATAATTAGAATAGGGTTTGGGGGTATATTCTACTCTAATTATAGTAAAGTACCCACAAAACCCTAGTCTAATTATTAAGGCCCCTACATTATAGACCTTAAAACCCACCGATCAGGGCATAGGGTGGCAGACTGATTTGTCCGCGTCTGTTGATCGTTCCCGCTGTTGCTAGCTGATATTATTCTGCACGGACAAGGAAGGCTTTCTGCATGGCAGTATTCCTGTGAAAGCTCCCATCTATAGTAGAAGCTTGAAAGTTGGAACATGCATACCCTTAAGGTGAAGTATAAGGGGTCCTAGCACTAATCCTCCTAAATCCATGTTCCAACTTTCTGGGGTTCGCTGTACTTCCGTGTGTTAAGCTGGAGCAAGGGTACTTGGACGATCTCGGGACTCGTAAGCAATGTAGCACATGGTGGCATTGCCAAAACTGAAAACCTTACTTGGAGGTTCATGGGTAGTTATAAGTGGAGTTATAAGTCCCCTAATAATTATAGGTTATAACTATAGTTACCCTTGTTAGAACCCTACTCACAACTACCCATGAACCTCCAAGTACCCGAAGCCGTCCACCACGTCCCACAACCCTGAACCCTCAAACCCACCCCGACCAAGCCCTGGGTTTTTCACCCCAAATTATGACCCCAAACTAGTAGGATCCTTCTGACAATGCAGCCTGAGTAGGGTTTAGGGTTTAGGGTTTAGGGTTTATTGTTTAGAATAGGTATAAAGCCCCAACCTTGAACCCTGAATCCTGAGCGAGGTGCGCCTTTTCTCGGACAGCTATGGCTGGTCCAACGCTGCAGCAGATGGGCTTTGGGTGGGGCTCCATGTGTGCCCTGGCAGCAAGCTTCGCAGACGCGCAAAACCCCATTGAAAAGGGGGTGAAAGGCCCGAAACTCCATAATTCCTCAACCCGCCAAATCCCAACCAACGAGTTGAATTGAGATTGTGACCTTACCTCAACTTAAACTGCCAAACACTACTTGTTTGTGGGTTCTTATTATAAACCCTAACTTGAAATTTATAGGGGACCCTGCAAAAAAGTAGGTTTTGGTATATAGGGGAGCCTGCAAAAAAGTAGGTTTTGGTAGGTTAAGGTGTGAACCCTAAACCCTAAACCCTAAACCCTAAACCCTAAACCCTGAACCCACGGAGAGCTTTCGGTTTGGCTGAGGGCCTCTGTGGAAGCAAACGGCATCTCAGTGGACGCCGACTCCGACAAGGAGCCAATGAGTAACGTAGGGGCCTTCATAATTGGAATAGGGTTTGAGGGTATATCTAGCTATCATTATGAACCCACAAAACAATATTGGCAATCATTTAGGCCCCTACATTGCTCATCTTTTACATGGGTAGTTCTCTACATTAGGGTCCCTTTTAGGGTCCTTTTTATAGGGGTGCCGCAGTATATCTGGGGCCTAAAGAGGGACACACATTTTGAGCACTACCCGCCTGTTAAATTATATGGTTTAGGGGTTAGATAGGGTTTTGCATAGGTATTTGTGTGTATTGTCATTTCTGCATGGCTTTGGGGTTCAGGGATGTGGTCGTAGTCGTGGTCGTCGTCGTTGCAGTCCTAGTAGTCTTCATGGTCGTCATCGCCGCCGTCGTACTCGTAGTCGTACTCGTACTCGCAGTCGTGCTAGTCGTAGCCGTAGCAGTCGCAGTCGTAGCACACTCGCAGTCCCTGCAGTCGTCGTAGCAAGCGCAGTCGCAGTCCGAGTAGGAGCAGGGGTGGTGGTGGTGGTAGTAGTAGTAGTAGTAGTAGTAGTAGTAGCAGCAAGTAGTAGTACGTAGTAGTAGTAGTAGTCGTCGTCGTCGTCGTAGTAGCAGTAGCAGCAGTAGTAGTAGCAGCTGGAATTGCTTTTCATGTCTATATGTATTATTTTTAAGCAACTATAGTAGTAGCAATAGCGGTAGTAGTGGTAGTAGTGGCAAACCGGGTTGCGGTCACGTCGTCGATGTCATATTAGCACATAAAACCTAACAGCATGTTACACACAGAAGCTATACTGAAGGAGCCTTGGGTCTTGATCATGAAGTTCTCCGACGGCGAAGACCTCGGCTATGAGTCGCCGCTGTGGGAAAACACGGAGCTCTTGAGCCCTGGCTTGAATCATGCATTTAGGCTTCAAGGTGCGACGATTTCAGGTTAGAGTAAGGGTTTCAGCCAAGGGGGCGGGAACGATTGAAGTATTCTTCGTCGAATTCCACACAAATCCCGATACTTTGTCCTTACGGCTCCCAGATCCATTTATACTGCAAAACGCACCAAAACCCTGTTCCAATTGTTACAAGGCCTGTAAATTGGTCACTTAGGGTTCAGCGCTTAAAGGCTTGGATTTGAGGTTTTGGATTGCAGCGTCTACTCCGCATAGCCTTCAACGCATGTTCAGCTTTCAGGGTCTTGAGTTGTGGGTTTAGGGCTTAGCGTCAGGGGGATAATTGGAACCGAAATAGAACCCCTGCAAGGCCCTTATCCAAATATTCCTATATTGCTGCCTACTACATGACTTTACTATGACTACTATACTACTACATACTGCACTACCATACTACTACATACTCCATTACTTTATTAAAACCGGCTCTAAGCGTGTTTGTAGGGCCCGCTTGCAAAGGAATGCCGACTCGCCGGAAGGAGTTCCCGTGAATGCCAAGTACCCGACGCGACTTGACTGAGGGTAGGATACTAATTAGAGGTTCATGGCTAGTTATGGGGTTCCTTTCAGAGATCTATGAGGGCTCCTCTTCGGGTTGTAGAGGGGTCTATAAAGGGCTCATACTTGCAGGTTCATGGGTGTTGGTTATAAGATGGTTTAATCGCAAGAAGCCCTGCATCGCTGCCACCATGCTTTTTCGATCATTATGGTGAGCCTGGTCATGAGGGTGATGAAGATGATGCTGACGATGCTATTGCTGATGATGATGACGATGACGATGATGATGAAGACGATGCCGATGATGACGGTGTTTATGATGATGGTGATGATGAAGACGATGCCGATGATGACGGTGTTTATGATGATGGTGATGATGATGATGATGATGATGATGATGGCGCTGACGATGATGGATGCTGCCGCTGATGGTGATGCTGACGTGGTGATGGGGATATTGACGATGATGATGACGATGATGCCGCGGATGATGATGGCGATGATGATGTTGGTGTTGAAGCCGATCATGATCATGATTGTGGTGATGGTGATAATGATGGTGACGACGATGATGTTGACGATAGCGATGACGATCATCATGATGAGCTGATGCTGCTGCTGCAGATGATGATGATGATGATGTTGATGACGATGATGATGGCGATGGGGATGGTGATGGTGATGACGGTCATGATGGTGCTGCTGATGATGATGATGATGATCTTCATGATGATGATGATGTTGTTGATGATGATGATGATGACAATGATCATGTTGATGATGATGATGATGATGACTATGGTGATGGTCACGATGATGGTGATGATGATGATGATGATGATCATGATTCCTTCTCCTCCTCCTCCTCCTCCGCCTGCTCCTCCTCCTTCTACTTCTACTTCTACTTCTACTTCTACTTCTACTGCTACTTCTACTTCTACTTCTTGTACTGCCACTGCCAGTCCTATTGCTGCGGCTACTTCTGCTGTTGCTGCCACTGCTGCTGCTACTGTAGCTGCTGCGCGCCTGCTTCTGCTGCTGCTTCTGCCACTGCGGCTGCTACGTCGCGTAAGAACAAAAGATAGAAGCTGGAGTTTCGACATATGAACGAGCTCTGGGTTTCAGATTTGACCTTGGAGGTTCATGATTTCCAGATCGAGATCGAGAGCCTTGAGTTTGAACTTTTCAGGGTTCGCGACCTCTGGGTTTTGTGGTTCTGGGTTGAGTTTTTGGTGTTCAGGCCTGGTGCATAACACCCGGCGAAACCCTGCGCAAGACCTTGAGCGACCCTCCAGCAACACGACATGGAACCTTTACGACAATCAGACCACGCCAGCATCTAAACAGTATCCAAAACAATCTAAACCCTTGAAGACTTAAACGCTCGACCATTACCCTCAAACCCTAAACCCTAGACCCTTAAACCATGAAGCCCTCAAGCCCGAAACCCTAAGCCATACAACCCTGAAGCCCTCAAGCTCTACACCCTAAACCCTTTAGACACCCATCCCCCTAAACCCTCAACCCTAAACCCTAAAGCTCAAGGTATTTGGACCTGCCATTCACACATCTGCGGGCCTGTGTGGGCAGCCCGCCGCTCGGCGCTGCAGCCTTTCTGTAAGCATAATATAGGGGTTAGGGTTTTGGGTTTTGGGGTTTAGGGTTTAGGGGCTTTGGTTTTAGGGTTTTGGGTTTTTGGGGTTAAGGGGTTTTGGGGTGTAGGGTTTAGGGTTTAAGCATAATATAGCTTCATGATCAGAATAGGGCTTTGGATAAGGGCTACTATAGGGTGTAGGGGCCTTCTTAATTAGAATAGGGTTTTGGGGCCCATTATCCTGTAGATATAGTAAGACCCCCAAAATAGCATTGGTAATTATTTCGGCCCCTACATTACTGCAAAGTTTAGGGTTTCAGGGTTTCAAGTGTTTTGGGTTTACGGGGGTTTTGCACGGCTTTGCAAAGAGGAATTTTGGAAGGGTTTGATATGACGCAAACGAGTGTATTAATAGGGCTCTTAATGGCTTTGTGATGGTTCACGGAGTTCAAAGGGGTTTTGGAAGGGGGTCTGTAAGGGTTTAGGCTTTAGGACGTTCTGGGATGCGCGTATCAGAGTTTTACAGAGCTTCGACCAAACATCAATAAAGCCACACACCCTTAGTTGCAACTGTGCGTTCTCCTAGGATCGCCAAAAACGTCAAGGGTTTTCAGCGTAAAAGCCGGGTGCTTTCTAAGCTTTGCCAGGCATGGCCATTGTGTGCATCATCGATTCGCGACGCCGTGGGCCAGTGCCTTGAGAGTCGAACTTGAGGTTTAGTATAGGGGCCTTCATAATTGGAATAGGGTTTGGGGGCCCATGAGACTACTCCAAAACCATTAATGTAGGGGCCTTCATAGTTAGAATAGGGTTTTGAGGCCCATTGTACTATAAGTATAATTATAATAAGGAACAGTCTTGGTAATTATCTTGGCCCTAGATTAGTGGTCTGGCCATCCCCTCCTCATCCTCACCCTGCGCTTCAAAAGCATACCCTAAAGGTCCAAATACCTATACCTATTATGGGTAGTTCTCTAAATTAGGGTCCCTTTTTGGGTCCGTTTATAAGGGGGACCCTGATTTAGAGAACTACCCATATACTACTATCTATGACCAAGCACTTGATTACTACGTCCTTTGGACCCTCAGGGATATATCCTGAACCACAAGCCATAGGATTTTCCGAGCTTCAAAATACTTGGTATGGCCTGAGGCCTAGCGACTGCTCTGCTGGTAGTTCTGCTTTTTGCTTTTGTTAAGTTCCTTAAACCCTAAACCCTTTTGCCCTTTGGGTAACCCTATCAAAGCCAACTAGTAGGGAGTTCCTTAACAAGATCACAGTTTTGCTTCATTTGCAGGCATCTTCTCATAGAATCATAAGCCGCACATGATAGCAGCGGAACAGAACCTGGAATTCTAAAGGTTTTAACGGCCTTAGACCCAGAGACTCCAATATCCCTTAATTAAGGAATATACCTTAAATTATAGTAGGATCCCTAATATGATTTAAGGTATATTCCTTAAATAAGGGATATTGAAGTCTCTGGGGACCTGACGAACATCTTCGCATCCTCATCCCTGGACTGCCCTGAACGTTTACGCTCGATACTCCCGAAGCCGAGCTCCGACGTACACTAAGGCTCTAAGTCGCCCAGCGACAAAACCACGTAAGGCTGTGTGGCTAGTATTAGCCTCAGAATTACACCCTAAACCCTAAACCCGAAACCCTAAACCCTAAACCCTAAACCCTAAACCCCAGACCTTCTGCCGTTCAGGTGCCAGAGAGCTGTTTTCCACGGGCTACGTGCGAGACAGCACGGTGGATCAAGCCGGGTTCGTGCCCCTTGGCATGCCCTAAACCCCTCAGCATGTTCTAGGCCTGGACACCAAATCGAAAACTCCAAACTCCAACATTACATAACCCCAGATTAACAAAACCTTTAACCTTATGGAAGCCTCTAGGATAAAGCCGAATGAAAGCCGTGATCCACAAATATGTAGAACCCTTATAACGCCTTCTGGCGTCCGAAGCTAACCGTAGCAACAGTTTCACACTTTTACCAAGTGCACGTCAGCTTGATCAGCCCTGGCATGGAGTATTCACGTCTACACTTTGTTGTAATCACTTAATAGTAGTCTGACGTACCCCAAACCTATCCCTGTTAGTTATTCAGACTCCGATATCATACCGGTCGTGCTACGAGTTTGACGCTTCTTTCGAGTGTGGGTAGCATTGTGCACAATATGATGGGTCAGGATTTAACACTGCTCTTGCCTGTGTTGCTTATCCATGCATGACATTTCATATCGACACTGCTGTGACGATTATGATGATGATGAGGGTGATGAGGCATATGGCGGTGAATATGATGATGAGGATAGTGATGGTGCTGACGATGCTGCAGATACGTATAGACAAAGGGAGAGAGCACATGCGGACATGTTTGCTCATGTATGCTACCGAGTAGTGACTGGTACTCTCGTTCTCAACTGCTGAGCCTTACACGTTTCCGTCAAGGCAAGCATTCGGAGCCTCACCCAGCAGCTACCGGACCTGTCCCATGCACCTTTGCTGGAGCTGGGTGCCGTGCTTTGCTGAGTTATCGCTTGGGTTTTTGGGGTGCCATTCACGAGGCGCAAGAAATTACCCTCAGAGTCGGTTTCACTTTATTCCAAAGTAGCTGAGAACCTCATTCAACTGTTAAGCCCCTGAGCCCTAAACCTTGGCTACTCGGACCCTGATAGGAACTGAGGCCTTCATGCCAAGTACAGGGGTCGGAATCATGAGAACCACTCGTCCCCTATCGTCCTTCATGTAGCGAGACAAAATGCTATATCCCAACACCATACTCTACTTATCCTGAACCCTATGCCATGGTGGTTATGTCAGGTTCCTTATGTATAATGTAGGGGCCCAAATAATTACCTCCATTATTTTGGGGGGTTCTTCAATATATTTATAGCACAATGGGCCCCAAAACCTTATTCTACCTTATTCTATTTATTAAGGCCACTACATTCCAGGGATCCTGCGGGTTCGTGCAGTAGTTGGGTTCGGTGTTTAGACTCGCTGATTTTGACAGTTTAGGGTTTAGGGTTTAGGGGGCCTGAATCAACTTTTGTTTTTTTTTCGCATGCGCAGGGCTACAGTCTCGCTTGCCCGCCAGCGCGGACTGTCTGGATTAACATAAAGCTGCGCACGCTTGGCATTCTAAAAGTCCCCCTGAGCACTAGTATGACTGCATGACATGTTGCCCACGCCCTATTCTACTTTGGACAACCCCTGCAGCGCATACGCACGAAAGCCTCGGGGTTTTCAAGGTTAGGGCTGCAAAAGACCAAATTACGTTCTTAGGCTTCCTTACTATGGAGCTTGTTTGTAACCTCTGAGGAAAGTAGATCTTCTCGGTTGCGGGTAGTTTCGCTTCACAGGGTCAGGGCTTACATGATTTTGGGCAGAGCCGCAACTTGTTTCATTTTTCAAGATCTGAGGCTATACCCGGGCTTCAATGTGGAGTGTCCGCACCGCAACAAGGTGGGCTCCGAGGGTTCATATCATAGGGTTTAGGGATTACGGTTTTCGGGTTTAGGGGAGCCAGGCTACTTAGAATGCCAAACATGGACGGTCTCGTTACTACCCGGATATCTAAACTTTAAACGGCCGTGTGGCTTTGCTACCTGAGCTGAGACCCTTCAACGTACTTGTCATGATAGGTCACTACCTGTCCCTCCCTAAACCTGAACAGCCTGGAACTATAACCTTAAATCTCGGTTTCAGAGCTGGGGGGCTCATTTTCTTGAGAAGTTGCCTTCTTTAGATGCCTGGTTCAACGGACCTGCATTAACTAAAAACCCTCCTATGGGCTTGGACTCTTGGGGAAAGCTAGCCAGGGATCTTACAAGATCTCTTTCAGTAGAGCTGTAAGCACAAGGGTCCTTACCAACAGGGGCTCCACGGGTCATCTCAAACCGCTTTGTAGAGCCCTGGTGCCGAACCGTGATGAGCGGCTTGGATCCTAGCCTAGTAACACCTTCTACTAGGTTTTCCCCTAAACCCTAAACCATAAGTCCCTAATTCGTAAATCTTAAACTCCTAAGACCCTAAACCCCGGCAGAAGCCTGTGCTCTTTTCATGTGGGGTCTCATTCTTATTGCCTTAGGGGGGTTTAGGGTTTAGGGTTTAGTTAAACCCTAAACCCGAAAGCCTAAACCCTAAACACCAGACCCTGGGAAAAGGGGGCACCTGCTTTTTGTTTAAAGGCTTCCTGTGGAACTTTCATGCTTAGCGATGAGTTCAGGGTTCAGGGCTTTAGTCGAGTTATGGGTTTGGGTTTAGGGTTTTGGGGTTTGGGCTTTGGGTTTGGGGAGAGCGAGAGGTTAGCGGTTTTGGGGTTCAGGGTTTAGGGTTCAAGGTTTTGGGACGGGTTATGGGTGTGTAGGGTTTTGGGAAGAAGGTGATCTGCGGTTACAGGCGTTAAAGTTTCCCAGAGGGTCCACATACACTACTGCTACGGAATTGGACCCCAAAAGGCCATCCTGACTACGGTTTTGGGGACATACTTCCGCAATAGTAGTACCTATGACATGAACCTATGAACCCTCCGCGTTTGTGGTGCAAGCCTTTGGTGGACGGTTTCAGGCTTCGTGCTTTAAAGGGGTTCTCGAGCCCTCAACCCTGAACGTTTTGAGGCCTGAAACCTAAACACCAGAAGACCCCTTATTGCAAAACCCTCTCAGAGCCCTATGAAACCTTTCACAAGCCCCTTTCATCACCCTAGAAAACTTCGCGGCTCTTTGTAGAACCCCGATACAAGCTTGCAAACAAAGCCTGCAAAAAGCTTCTTCTGACAAACTATAGACCCTAAACCCTAAACCCTAAACTATAAAGCACTTTCTGTGGGCTGCACTCTGAGCTCTCCACAGGCGCGTTGGGGCTTCTGCGCCAACTGCGCTTCCAAGCACATCGGCATTGGTTTACGTCTTCGGTCTTAGGGTTTCGTTGTGTTGTAGTGCCTATAGGGCTTGCATGGGCTTTTTGTAGAAGATTCAGTGCAAGTTTACGGCTTAGAGGGCAATATAGGGGCCTAAATAATAGTTGCCAATACTACCTTTGGGGGTTATTCATTATAAGTATAGTACAAAGGGCCCCAAAAAACCTATTGAAATTAAAAAAGGCCCCTACAGAATATAGCGGTATATATTTATAATGCATCTGGGGTCCGATTCTGGGCTTTCCGTGTCGCGGTCCTTGCTCCCGGTGCTGATTTACTAAAGGGTCTCCTCTGGGCGACATGTTTGAAGTGTAGGTAAAGTAGAATGGTGTAGGGTTCAAGGCATGGGCTTCAGGCATATGTACTACGTTGACGGCTAATTCCTGGAGACCTTCTTAGGCAGCCTGCATGCCCAGCCTTACGCCCGATAAGCATGAACATCGGATGTTTCATGGAAAGCCCCGGAGTGCGATCAGACGAAGTAGGGAAGGGACCAAAGACCTTGAACCTCTAACCTTTCACCTTTATGCCAAAATAGATTGGAACATGTTTTGAGTCGCAAAACCTGCGAGAACCCTAAAATTTAACACGATCAGTCCTATACCCCAGAAACAAAAACGCAACGACTTCTTCTGGCCCACCAAACCCCAAAGCCTAAACCCTCACCCGTAAACCCTGTAGCCTCAAAAGTGCTTGATCCCAAACTCCTAAACCCTGAACCCTATAGACCCTAAATCCTGACACCTCGCACCCCAAAACCTCCCAAACCCCTAAGCCCTAAACCCTACAGTGGCCCTACAGACCCTAAAACCCCACACCCTTGCACCCCAAAACCTCCCAAACCCCTCAACCCTAAACCCTACAGACCCTAAAACCCCACACCCTTGCACCCCAAAGCCCTAAACCCCTTCTAAACCCCTTCTAGACCCCCTCTAAACCCCCTCCAAACCCCCTCTAAACCCCTTCTAAACCCCCTCTAAATCCCCTCTAAACCCCCTCTAAACCCCTTCTAGACCCCCTCTAGACCCCCTCTAAACCCCCTCTAAACCCCCTCTAAACCCCTCTAAACCCCCTCAAAGCCCTAAAGCGCAAGGACCTGCAGGGACGAGTCCGAGGCAGATGCTGCCGTTGGCATCGGTTTGAAAGGCGCTCCTTTGGGGTTTTGGGGTTTAGGGGTTAGTTTAGGGTTTAGGGTTTAGGGTTTAGGGAATTGGGTTATACCAGAAGTTTAGAAGCGCTTTGCTGGGTTTTACAGGGCCTTTGCTAGGGATGAACGAGGGTCTTAGAACCTTAAAGCCCTAAACCTTTCGGGCTCTTGGTTGAAGGTCCAAAGCTGGATTCCTGGCTTGATTTACTGTCTGGTGCTTAGTAGGGAATGGGGGAATGGGTTACAGGGACTACTATAAGGGACCTTAAGGGGCTATCATAGGGCTCCATTCCCCCATTCCCTACTAAGCACCAGACAGTTTAGGGCTCAAGGACTTCTCGGTTGCAACTCTGGCTTCCGGGAGCTGCCCTGGTCCCAACACGAGGAAGTAGGGTTGAAGGTTTAGGGTTTAGGGAACCAAGATGGTTTAGGGTTTAGGGTTTAGGGTTTAGGGTTTAGGGTTAGACGAGAGACAGAGACAGAGAGAGAGAGAGAGCGAATACTTTAATGGAGGCATATGGCAAATTCAGCCATGCGGTGTCTCACCGTTCGGACATGAGGCTTGGAGTGATGAGGTTTGAGGGCTTTCTTTGAAGGGAGAATCTTGCAAAGCGCAGTCTTCGAAAGCCGGCTCACTCCAAGCCTTAAGCCCTAAGCTCCGATACACTAAATACTCCTAAACCCTAAATTCCTGAATCCTAAATCCTAAACCCGAAACCCCCGAACACCAAGTCTGCATGTGCACCCTGACCGACGATGCTGCTTATCTTCGAACCGGCCCGGGTGAGACGATACCTGGCTCCTGAACCTGTAGTATAGTGTGTTGTGACTTGTTATGACCCCCGAATTTTAGGGAATAGCGGGATAACATCATGGTATAACCATCAAAAGAGTAGGCTCTTGGAGCCAAAGGTTGGGCAATGCATAAGGTGTTAGCAGCCCAACACCCTAAGCCTCTCGACCCGCAAAATATACAGACCCTCAGCCCTAACCCTGAACCCCCACAAAATCCAGGTGAGGGCGTCCACGCCCGTGGTGCGGGCTGGACGCCGCTCTTTGCGAGTGGGGCGGGAAGCTGCGACTTTTCCGAAGAGCAGAGGGATTGAGGCTCCATGTCGTTCTCAGTAATTAGTACCGTTTACGGTTTAGTGTTTAGGGTTTAGTTGCTAGGTCCCCTTATCTGGAAAATGTCATAACGTCGTTATCACAAAATAATAGAATTATAGGGTAGTTACCCAAATTGCTACTAGAGCATTAGCGGGCTCCTCACGGTACTAAACCCTAAACCCTGAGCCTATCTACCACAGGGGTACTTCTTTTGGGCTTGACCTTTTTTAGGCTTAAAGTTGAGGACGGTGCATAGGGTTTCGGGATCTCCAGGTTTAGGGTTTAGGGGTTATCCAAGGCGATATCAGTGGGTTCGAGGGGTGGTATAGGCTTTCACAGCGGAGTATCTACCCCGATCCTATACATTGTAGTGCTTTTGGTACCCGGTAAGGGCTTTACCGAATAGATGAGTTAGACACGAAAAGTACTAACATTGTAGGGCATCGATTCTAGAGTCTAAAATGATCTTTTGTGCCGCAACCCTAAACCATAAAGTATCAACCCTAATTAACCCAAAACCCTGAACCCTAAACCCTACCAAAGACATGGGATCTAAATCCTGTAAGCCCTGATCATGATCACGGCATCTCTTGGGGTGTGTGGGGGGGGGGGGGTCGAGCTTTCATTTATGGCGGCAAGTCGAACCACAAGCTGTCTCAAAGCCCGAATGGTTTGTAGCAGGTTTCCTGATCAGAAGCATAAGATATAGCGCAAAACCTTGTTCCATGTACTAAAGCCCCGGTATTTCTTATTCTGTCGAGCATGCTGTTTATGACATCCGCAGGCTCCGTGCGATGTATTTCTTTAGTAAGGTGGCTACTGGCCTCAGAGAGCTTCGAGTGCACAAGAAAACTGACCTGGAACATACTGTTGATGGACAAAATCTTAAACTATGGGAATTATGGTATATTCCTTATAATGGGTAATGCAGGATTTTGTCCATCAACAGTATGGAGGTCCTGCCCTAAACCGTCGTATCCTGACGCTAAGGCCCTTGGCTGAGCCCTCTAAAGCCTTAACCCCTAAGATTCCCTAAGATCCGCAAATCCTAAACCCCAAAACAGTCGTAACCCCAACCCAAACCCCAATCTGTACCCGTTAATCATGGCCAATCCCAGAGGGGTCCCAGAGTCTCGAGTACATCACATTTCAGGCATGCCGAAGGATCTACGTTTGCCGCTCAATGGTTTCCCCAAGGTTTTCCACCAGACGGGATAGAAGTTTCACGGATGGCGATGCAATTGACATGGCGGTCTTTGCTCTGCCCCACTTTGAATTCTGAACCTTGGGGTGTTGAAGCAACATTCTTCCCGCCTTATTGCATCGGTGGCGTTGCTGCCAGAAAGCGGTGGGCTGGAACTGAGATCGGCATGGTGTGTTCTCTGGCTGAGAACAGAGGAGACTGGTCCAAGCTTGAAGAAGTTTTAGATTTCCGTGGATGGCCAGGAGAGGGTCGGATTTGTTATCTCCTCTCCTGCACTATAGCAACCTTGCGCGATGTTCTTGGAGGTTCATGGCTAGTTATAAGTGGCCTTATAAGTAGGATAACTATAGTTATAGCCTATATTAGGGGACTTATAACTCCACTTACAACTACCCATGAACCTCCAAGTTGGGAGAGATGCTGCACGGAGGGCGGCGCTGTACAACTCAAGCCAGAAATCGTAGACTCCTGGGACGTTCCTGAAGGTTGCTTCGCTGAATCCCTAAACCCTAAACCCTAAACCCTGAACCCTGAACCCTGAACCCAAAGCTCGGCAAGCCTAGACCCTTAAAGCATGTACCCTAACCCTCCAGGTACCTACTATATAGGGCCCTAGGGGCTCTAGCACCCTATGTAGTAGGTACCTGGGGGGGGGTTAGGGTATAATTTCCTCCTAAACTCTAAACCCTAAGTCCTAAACCGCACACACCCTGTTGGCCCCAGTTTAGGTTCCTTTGGAGCTCAAACGCTGTCGGGCAGGTCCACACTTACAGGGGCTTGAATGTTTTACCGGCCGGGTTCTTAACTCTTGTAATTTACTGTACATAAGCAGATAAAAGAAATTAACGCATATATATATATATATATATATAGAGTACATGTCTATCCGAACACTCGAAGACCCTGTTCCGATAGTCCAAGCCTCTATATTATGTACTACCTCTCTGTAATTCGATCCTCAAGACTGCAATGGGGATCGTCTTCGAGGGTCTCACGTGTTTCCGAAACCCCGCCTGAACCTTATGAAACCTGCCGTCTAAGAGCTCCTTTGTTGATTGTCTTACATACACCTGAATAGGGTAGGTAATTTGGGCCCAAAGCCCTAAACCCTAAACCCTAAACCCTAAACCCAAAGACCTTCTATGGGAAATCCTCAGGTAGCTACTCCGTGGATGCATCCCAGAATGTGTGGCTTTGGGTTGCGAACGCAACTGCCGAGGTGGCCCGGGGCCCGAACCCAGCGACCCCAAAGCCCCTTTTTCAAAAGGAATACATCTTAACCTGTAGAGGGGTTCTTAGCCAGGTACATTCTTTGATAAGAGTTTTATAGCGGTCTTATGAATAAGTTCTTAGGGTTCTTTAAAATATGCCTTTGTGGGCTGGACGCCCCCACCTCTCCTAGCAAAGGCAATTGATTAGGCAGCCTTCTACGTTGCTGCTAGGTTATGGCGTTTCGGTATAGGGGGTAAGGGTTTGGGGTTCTGGATTTGTTTTTACAGTACTCAATCATTGAATGGAGCATAGGACAGTGAGATAATGCAATTGTGGTTCCTACATATAAAGCCCTTGACCAGGCTTTGCATGTTGGATTCTCTCTTTTCGGTTCTACAAGGGTTTGGGAGTGTAGAGTTTCGCTGAAATCTTCCCAAGATCGGTAATCGGTAAGTCCCTAAACCCTCAACCCTAAACCCTAAACCCTAAACCCTAACCCCGCACCCGAAGGAAGCCCCAAACCCTAAACCTCGCATCCTCGGAGCCGAGAGGCTCATCAGGCTTTTGGGGTAATATAGGGGCCTGTAAGTCTTTACCAGTACTATTTTAGGGGTCCCTTATAGAATAGGGCCCCAAAACTACTATTTTGATTATTAAGGCCCCTACATTTATATAGGGTGTAGGGTGGCAAGTCCCTGGGGGTTTCCCGGAGACCATGGGGCAGTATAACAGAAGAAGTTGCTGCAAGAGCTCGAAAGTACTGCAAATATCAGTGATTCTGCACTTGCTTATCAGAGCTACGCTGTTCGGAACATGTTGTCTTCGCGCGTACTTATAGCTGGGAAGTACGCGCGCAAAGATGTTGGAAAGCAAGGTTTAGGCGTCATTCGAACCAGGGAAACGTGCAAAAACTCGAGGTTTTTGTCGTGCGGGAGTGCGGAGTAAGACTGTAAAACATCACGAAACCCCTGGGTTCCATGGTGTA
>CAJNDV010001092.1:0-11454 GCA_905221635.1 Symbiodinium sp. CCMP2456
ACATTCACACACACACACACACGCATTCACACACGCACACACATTGACACACACCACACACACACACACATTCACACACACACACACACACACGCATTCACACACGCACACACATTGACACACACCACACACACACACACAATCACACACACACACACACATTCACACACACACACACACACATGCCAAAGTGTTGGTGTTCCCGGTTCGGTTGGGTTAGGCAGGAACACCGGCCTTTTCTCCAGACCGGACCTGTTCGTGCTTGTGCATGTAGTCAGCTTGGCTTGTGCCAGGGTAGGTAACTAGTGCCTGGCAGCTGTTGTTAGCTGCAGTCT
Source organism: Symbiodinium sp. CCMP2456 (assembly GCA_905221635.1). Classification (NCBI taxonomy): domain Eukaryota; class Dinophyceae; order Suessiales; family Symbiodiniaceae; genus Symbiodinium; species Symbiodinium sp. CCMP2456. Next base: position 336 of record CAJNDV010001092.1, read on the forward strand.
GTGCAGCCACATGTCAGTCTTTTCCCGCGCGTGGGCGTTGCCGAGCAGCTCGGCATGTCTTGAAAAGGTCGTTTGGTGTAGAGGCAAACAGCCCTCCAGTGTGCAACGCCGCAACCAGAGAAATGGCAGTGCTAGGGGCGAGTTGCACGCTTCCGTTCAACGCTGGATGACGGCTGGGTTGGGTGTTGTCGTAGACTTCAGTGCAAAGTTCAAATCCGGATCAGCGGCGTGGTGCTGACGTTCTGGCGCCCGATGGTTCAAAGGTTTGCTACAGGCTCGTGTTGCGAGTTGGTTTTTTCTGCGAGGCAGATCTTCTAGCTGATGCCGAGCTCAATGCTTTGCGTACGTGCATCCCCGACAAGGATGGACGTGCGGTGCTGACGAGTCGGTGTACTTTCCAGGCGAAGACGTGAGTCAAGCAGTCACATGGGCCTTGAAGAGGTTATCCGTGTTGTGCGGTGTGTGTGTGTGTGTGTGTTTGTGAGTTTGTGAGCGCTGTGGGTGTGGGGGGCCTTGTCGAGGCAGTCTTTTCTAGCGGGCTGCCCGCGAGACTTTTCCGATTGCCCGAGAGCATGGCGGAAACGAGCCGATGGCCCGTCGCATTCGTCAGAATTCCAGAATCTCAGAAGTAGAAGATTGCGCCAGGTTTCTGCGAGCCGCCACCAACCTATGCTGGTCTGTGTGGGCCAGTGAGGCTTTCCGATATGAACCTCGCGGACGTGGAGGTTTTTGAATTTCAGCTTCTAGTGATTCTAGTGTCGAGCTAGCAGGAACTGTCTTCTGTGTTGCTTCGAGCAGGACTTTGCGTGGAGGCCAAGTGTTAAAACTCCACCAAAGTGACTAGAGTCACCAGAGTCTGCAGCTTGCTAATGATGCAGGTGCGAAGCGGACTTCCCTTGTCGGGCTCCTTGTCAAAAGGATGCGGCGATGTGTCCAGAGGCAGTTTGCGGCGAGTGTGAGAACACTTTGATTCTGCGTTTCGATGTGTGCTATACCACGCTGCTCAGCAAGTTCTGCCAGGACTGGACAAAGATTCAAGGTAAGCATTTCATGCCGGAAGCTGTCTGTTGTGAGCAGTGAACCGGTTTTGCTCCTTGCAGCATTGTGCGTCGCCCCGCCTGGATACACCGGCCAGCCAATTCTGCAGGCCAGGCCTGGCAAGTGCCGTCTCCTAGCTGTTTGATTTGCAGGTGAGTGTTCGCCAGTTATGAACTTTGACGGCGTGTCACTTATGCGAAAAGCCGAGTTGGCAGCGTTTTGCGGCTTCACCTGGCCATGTACAGCTGAAGCATCCAAAGCCTCCGGCATGGGTGCCAGGCCTCAGCAGTCACAGCCACGGAATGGGCCGCTCTAGGCTTTAGTTGACACGCCGAAGCAAGTAGTTACGAGCCCAAGAGCTGGAGGTGAGCGGGTTGTTTTGGCCTAGCAGGCCTAGCAACGCTGATGAACTTTGCAGACGTGTCGTGTTGCGAACAGTCTGTGCGTTGTTGTCAGCCCATGCGTGCGTGCTCGGGCTTTGCAAATGTGCGCTCGCTCTTGCTCTAGCTCTCGCTCCCAAGCGCAGACACGACTGACATATCGTGTGTGCGGTGTCTGCAACCGCGGCTTTGTGATGTGCCCGCTGTAGTTCAAACGGACCGAGGCGCGTGCTTGCAGCGGGTCGGGTCGTGGGTTGGGCATAAGGCCAGGCCAGCGCATGCCACAAACCCTAAACCTAAATACTGGTTGTGAAGATATGAAACGTGACCCTTTGCGCAGCTTTTACACGTGACTGCGATTCTCTCTATCTCGCGCGAGTATCTTCTGTATTGTTGTGTGTGTGCAGCTGTACAGCAGTCCGATCGTGTTTGTGGTTCGAATTGGGCTGTGTAGTGACAGCTTGTGCAGCCAGTTGTCGGAACCTGTCGCATCATGCGTCAAGCAATCCCTAGAGTCTATGGGTGCCATTCCATTCGCAAGTTGCAGACGAACGGCCTGCAGCTGGATGCTGCAGTGTGTGTTTTGTGGAGTGGGACTGCTGTCCCTGGTGCTGGTGTTCGCGGTTGGTTGGGGTAGGCAGGAACACCATCCCTCTCTCCCACCGAACAAGCCCGTGTGCGAGTTGGAGCTGGAGCTTGGGTCTGCTTGTACTGGGGTGGGCTGGGATACGGCCAGTGCATGCTCCGAACACTACTTGGTTGCCACCTGCATGCTTATATTAAATTGTATCAGCACGTTGTTGCTTCTTTCCAGCGTGTGAATTTGTTGCATGTGTGTGTTCCAGGCTTTGGCCTGGCTGCAGACAAATTTGATTCGCCCTCCCTCCCGCCCTACTGTATATTGGCAGTGGCCCTGGAGTGGTCAAATCTTCAATTGCGACAGGCCCTGGAGAGTGATCAAGTCTGGGAGCGAATATTGCCGCTTTATCCTGTCTTCTGCGCCATGCCGCAGTTTTCTTGTGACTTGTGAGACCTTTTCTGCGGAAGAGGGGTGTGGCATGCTGCAGCCAGGGTCTCTGTGGAGGCCCTGTCTGCAGTGTGCAGGCATCCGCGTTCATTGGGAAAATAGGTGCTTGAGTGTCTGTTGCTTGCGCGCATGCTTGCTGCCATGTAGTGTTTGCATATAGGATCGGGCTGCACAGTTGTCACAGGCAGATACAGCCTCGTGTTTCTGCCTTCTTTCCCACCCACCCACCCGGCTGCAGAGCGGCTTAGGAAGAGGGAACGGGGAGAAGGGTAGCTTGTTGGCAGAGTTCTGCTGGATGGTAAAGCCACGCTTGTTGTGGAGAGTGTTGGCGAGTCGCAAGTCCAGCCGGGCCTCCCTGTGCAGACGAGAAGGGTTAAGCTAGCGTACGTGCCAGCTGACCCAGACCATCTCAGGGCTCAGTCCATAAATCGCGTTCGACTTATGATCGAAAGCGATTTGCCAGCGACAAAGCTCGGGAAGGTGCTCTACGAGTTAGCGTCCGACCTTGGGAATGAAGGTAAGATCGCGGCAACGCTGACCGACACCTTTGCGAAGAAAGCGCCTGCGACATTGTACAAAAGAACATCCTCGCTGTGGGCTTATTTCAAAAGGAATTCCCGTGGGGATTACAGAGCCACGCTGCACCTGACAGAAGCGCGCGTGTACGAATATGTGTCAGAGCTTCGGGAAGAAGCGGGAGCATCTGCAGCCAAACACTTTACGGAAGCTCTCAACTTCTTCAGCACGCTGGTCGGATTCCTTAAGTTTGGCGTCGTCGAGATCTTAAGTCCCCGAGTCAAAGGTGTCGTCCACTCTGCGCTCGCTGCAAAGCGCCCAAGAAAACAAGCGAGGCCGTTGACAGCTGCTGAAGTCAAGGGCTTGGAAGAGCTGGTTCTGAAGTCACTCCACGAGTTCGTCAAAATGGCTGCAGGATTTTGCTTATTTTGCTTGGCAAATGCGGGCCGCTGGAGTGACGCTCAAGCTGCTGAGGGGTTGAAGCTGGACACTTCTGGCCGTCGACCAGTTATCGAAGCCGGGACTTTCAGGCGTAAGACTGCGTAGAGTGCCGAGCGTAAAACAACTCTTCTGCCTTATGTTGGATTTGGCCGTTTGTTGGCGAACAATGCTTGGGCCAAAACCTGGTTGGATGTGATGCAACAGGTCAAAACCAAGGTCCGCTGCGAAGGGTTTCTGATGCCAGCTTTTTCAGAGAAAACAGGCCGTTGGCTACCCAGGAAGATGTCCTCGGGCGAGGGCACTCTGGTGCTTCGAGACCTGCTAGCAATAACCCAGACGTCAGACGAAGGAGCGTTGTTGCCAACAACGCATTCGTTGAAAGCAACTATCCTGAGTTGGGCGTGCAAGCATGGTACACTATCCCTGCAAGAGCGCATGGTGTTAGGCCATCATTTGGACAAGCCTTCTGTCTCAGCGCTGACCTATGGAAGAGCGAATTTTGTGGAGCCTCTACGCAAGCTTCATCAATTGCTGCTGGAAGTCGAACGAGGCCGCTTCGCTCCCGATGCGAAACCGTCAGCGCTCATCACTGCAGAACTGGAACAATTGGACGAGAAAACTGAAGAGTTCGAGCGGTTGATGGGCGGCGACGCTCCATTGGATGCAGACTCTGCCTCCGAAGTGGATGATGCAGGGGATGCAGAAGAGCAGGCCGAAGAAGTGGTGCCTCGTCATGAAAGGCGTCGTGAAGTCCTGAGGGATCAGGGTAAATTCCTCTGTCATGCAATCTCGGGCTGCTTGCGCGTGAAGACAGACCAGCTCAAGTTCCTCTGTGGCAGGCCCATGTCTGCAAACTATGTTGAACCATCTGCAGAGTCAGTGCATGGGTCACCGGTGTGTGAGCAGTGTGCTGCTGCCGATAAGGCTAGGGCGAATGCCGGAGCATAAAACCTGGCCGGCGAAAAGGTATGTGTGTGAGCGTTTAGGTAGCGTCTTGCAGGTAGCCGTCGTGCTGCCGCGCCCTTGTGCTGCAAGACCAAATCCTAAATGTTCGCGAGCCGTTGTGCATCACAGGCTCGACGTAGGCAAGACCGAGTAAACATGTTGTGTCGCGCAGGTAGTTCACAGTTCACAGACTCTGAGTAGGATCTCTGACAGTTGCGGTTGCTGCATGTGTTTGCACTGTGTACATGCTGTGCTGATTGACGTAGCGACGTAGCTTCCTCGAGCCTTAGTTTTGAGCTGCCATGAGTGTTGATTCTGCTGCTTCGTTCCAGGCGAGAGCCAGAGAAGTCGGTGTGCCTCAAGCGTACATCACAGCTCTGGAAGACAAGAATGTGAAAACATTCTCGGCGTTCGCGTTCATTTCTGCTTATCAGCCATCGTCCCAAGACGAAAGCCCGTTTATTGCAGCATTGAAGTCATACTTCAATGAGGATCCTAAAGACCACCTCCCGGCCTTAAGGAGGCTGTTCTTCGAATCACACACACTGGCTGTCCAGGATCTTCGAGATCGTTATGAGGGACGGACGTCCCAGGAACCCCGCAAGTTGTCCATGCCTGACCGCGTTGACAGACTCCGTAAGCTCAAGAAGGATCTTGCAGGGCTTACCATTGATTCGTTGCTAGAGCCTTCACACGCACTAGTGGACAAAGTAGTGGCGCAGGCAGAAGAGCAATGTTTTACCCCCATCCCGCTGTCAGCGTGCACCTCCCGCGAGTCCGAGATGCGTGCAGATAAGAAAGACCCTGTGGCCCTCCGCATCGAAGGCACCAGTCGCGTAACCAAGACAGCTGCGCTGCCACGCGCAGACACAAGCACGGAGCTGCATGTGCGTGCGTCCGTGCAAAGAAGGGCGTTGGCGATGCAGATGGCCGGTGTGGCCACCTTCTCGGTGCTAGACTCGTGGATCACGAAACTGTTTGCGCGCATGATGAAGCCTACTCTCACGAACATGAAGCCTCCCAGTTTGCACCAGTTGCTTGATGCAGATAAGACGCTCTGGATGCTTGTGGCGCAGAACACGAGGGGAGAAATGCTTACTGCAGGCCCAGTGCTGCCCATAGATCATGCGATTAAAACCCTGCAAGATTGCCCAGATGTGTCCTTCTGCTTGTTGCCGGAAGGTGGGAAGCCAAAGAAGAAGAAGAAAAAGGGGGGCAAGGCGAAGGAGGAGAAGAAAACTGATCCGCCTCCTGGCCCGCCTGGGCCTCGCCTGCCGAAGCTGGACCTCTCCAAAGGTGCCAGGACAAAGGACGAAGACAAAAAGCCGCTGTGCTTCGGCTACAGTAGAGGCACATGCCCGCATCAGGACAAGGAGAAGTGCAGCCGCGGGCACCACCGTTGCTGGTTCTGCTTGGGAAACCATCCAGGCAAAGAGTGCCCAAAGAAAAGCAACAGCGAGTGACTGGACGGGGGGGGGCCGCTTGTGCAACGATGCCTCCCGGCCCCCGTACACCAGAACGGCCCGTCGGGCAGGATGAATCCGTGCTAAGGCCAACGCTTTCGTCGCCTCGCGCTTGCCCAAGCCGCGCAGGTAAGCAGCAGGTGAGTGTGTGGCAGGAGCATCGTGCAAACCCAGCCAGTCAACAGCCAAACATGTGCAAGTGTGAGTGGCTTGATGTGACAGTTGAAGGCATGTGCTTTTCTATGCCCAACCTAGAGTGTCTTGAGCCTGTGTCTTTTGCAGTGCAACCGGCGGAAGTTCTCTTCATAGAACTGTTCTGCGGGGCTGCAGGCTTGTCTAAGGCAGCCCAGGCCAGTGGGTTAAGCGTCATGCCAATCGACCGTGTGTCCAAAACGCACAGTGTGTCCGTCGTATGCCTAGACTTTACAAAGCCGCAGGACCAGCGCATACTCTTCGAGTGCCTAGCATTTGCGAATGTAGGCGCAGCCCACATCGCGCCGCCCTGTGGGACGTCTAGTGCAGCAAGGGAGAGACCCCTTCCGCCTGCCTTGAATCACCTAGGCACCAAGCCTTTGCGTTCAGCTGACGACCCGTGGGGTCGTAAGTTGCCAGAAACTGCTGGTGACAAAGCTAGAGTGCAGTCTGCCAACTGCTTGTATGTTGTGACAGTCATAGCTTGCGCAATACTCACTCGACGGGGTGCGTTCGTGTCATGCGAAAACCCCGCCAGAAGCCATTTTTGGCAGGTTGCCGAGCTTGCCGCTTGTTCGCTCAGCTTGAGTCACGCGTGGGAAGGCTTGGAGGACTCAGTGTTCGATTCTTGCATGTGGGGTGGGGAGCGAGAGAAGGCAACCACGTTCAGGGCAACGCAGGAGTTGTGTCGCCCCCTCCGCAGGAGATGCGATGGCCAACATACCCATAAACCCTGGACCCCAACCCTAGGACCAGCAGGACCCATTTTCCCTACTGCGTCGGAGGCGGAATACCCGCGAGAGCTCTGTGAAGTTCACTTGTCGTGCCTTTGGCGGCAACTACACAAGGCAGGCGTGCGGGCACCAAAAGCTTCCGCCGATGCTACGGCCATGGCTGCGCGTGATCTCCGGCAGTTTTCCATGAAGAACTATGCTGAGGAGCCGTCAACGACCTTTGTCCATGCTGACGAAGCAGAGGATCTTGTTGGTATCTACCGAACACCGCTGCAGACGGTGCAAGCATGCCTCAAGCTACGGCACCCGATTGAATTTGCATCGCCAGTGCCGGACCTCCTAATGCGTTGCGTCGTAGATGTCTTGAACATGGGCCCAGTAGCGACCGTGAACCACCGGACGGCTGCCTTGAAATCCATCCTCGGACGTAGGGGTGAACTTGCGAGCAAGGAAGCTGCAGTACACGCTGCCTTACATCCTGACTTGAAAGCCTGCCTCCGTGGGAAGCAGACTTGCTTGTGGCGTGAACTCTTGCAGCAGACTGGCTTTCCTGACCTGCAGCTTGTTGACGATGTGCGACAGGGTTTTGAGGTGATAGGCCCTAATCCTTGGTCGCCGGTTTTTCGGAAGGGTTATAAGCCACCCCAGTTAACCCCGCGCCAACTGGCTGGCCAGGCTGTGTGGAGGCGCCAAAAAGTTGTCAGCTCGTGCCGTCCTAGTGACGATGCGAACCTGGACGAAGAGCTATGGCAGCAGACCATGGCCGAGTGCGAGAAAGGGGTCTCTGGGCCGTACATGAGTGAAGCAGAAGTGTCTCGCGTGCTTGCGTCAGACGAGTGGTTGTGCACGAAATGCTTCCCTCTAAGACAAGGTGACAAGATTCGCCTGATAGACGAAGCACTGGCTTCAGGTGTAAATGCAGCCTTCGCCACTTTCAATAAGCTCAAGCTGATGGACATATAGACACTCTGGTTTCGCTGATTGTTCTCATCATGAAGTGTACGGCAGCTGCAGGCGAATCGCGTGTGGCCTTGTCCACCGGTGAGACGTTGAACTGTGTGGTGCACCCGTCGCGGGGTAAAGACTTCAATCTTGTAGGCCGCACTCTAGACCTGTCGTCTGCTTACAAGCAACTGGGCATGAAACCAGAGGCCCAGCTCGTGAGGCCACTCGTGGCTTGGTCTCCGCAACATAAGCAGCCGGTGTTTTTCATAGCCAGTGCACTCATGTTTGGCACCACGGGGTCTGTGTTCGCCTTCAACCGTGCAGCCCTTTCACTGTGGCACTTGGCCGTGTCGCTGGGCAAGACTTGGATAACGTGCTACTTTGATGACTTTCCAGGTGTAGAGCTCACTCGTGTGGCTGGCTCGAGCCGGAGCTTCCTGGAAGGCCTGCTCAAAGCTTTAGGCTGGTCGTTCGCAGAGACAGGTAAGAAAGCTTTACCATATGCCCCAGTCTTCCATGCCTTGGGGGTCACTTTAGATGTTAGCTCTTGCGGAAGCGGCAAACTCGCTGTGGGCAACAAGAAGTCCCGTGTGGAGGAGTTGAAGCGTGATGCTGTACGCATCCTTGATGCAGGTTCGATCTCCAGGCAGGAAGCCGCAGCTTTCCATGGAAGGCTGAATTTCGCACAGGGGCAGCTCTTCGGATGCATCATGAAGCCGGCCATGCAATTGCTGTCGAAATGGGCAGAACGCCAACGTGCAAAAGGCGATGCAAAAGTTCTTGCATCTGTCATGACGTATATCGTGACAGTGCTGGAAACTGCTCCGCCGCGGAGCATCTGCGTACATGACCGCAGGCCCCCCGTGCTGATCTTCACGGACGGGGCATTTGAGCCTGACGACCCGAACCACGCTGTAGGGGCCGGGGCAGTGATCGTCGATGACTTTACGAAGACTCGGCGGGTTGCTGAGGTCGCAGTTCCGGAAGCCCTCGTGGCATTGTGGCAAGGAAAGCTAGGATATCTGCCTTGTCGCAAGCAGATAATCATGCATCTCGAGTTGTGGCCGGTCCTGGTCACGCTCCTTAGACTAGGGAAATCCTTGAAGAACCGGCGAGTGCTGGTTTTCATCGACAACAACGGGGCAAGAGATGCGCTCATCAAAGGGACGTCGCCCGTTGACGACGTGTTCCCGTTGCTAGCCATGGTCTCTGTAATTCTCAATGCCTTCTCTGTTTCAGCATGGTCCATCGCCAAGTAACCCTGGAGATGCTCCGTCGAGAGGACAGGCTGCCCAGATGGCAAGTGCGCTCGGCTGCTCGTCAGCCGACTTCTGGGAGTGCGAGGAAGACGTAATCCAATCCCTAGTGTACGGCTCGACGTTCCTTGACTTCATGGCCAGGCAAGTAGAGAAGAGCAGTTTGTGCAAGAACAGTGTTGCGAAAAGGGGGAGTGTGCTTCACGTGTTTGAAGCCGCCTGCGGCCATCCCGTCGTGTTTGGATCCGGGGCCCCCGCTCCCGCAGGGGGCTGCACCGTCGTGTGCACTCTCGCTTCACTTGACCCCGCTGGCCAATGGAGCCCTGTCAGCAGAGTCTGAGAAAATGAAAGTATGTCCGAGCGAGCGCATGTCCATGAGCTTTGACAGTCGTGCAGACTAATATCTCATGAAGTCTAGAGCTGTGCCACGTTACATGTCTGTGTTGCAGTGTTGCGTCAAGCCTTCCTTGGAAACAAGTAGGCCGAACCTCCCGTGAGACCCAAAAAGATGTGTATTGACAGCTTGTGCAGCCAGTTGACTTCGTTTTCCCACCCGCCCGCCCTGAAAGGGGGGGGTGGAGTGGGACTGCTGTCCCTGGAGCCTGCATGCTTATGTGTAAGCGTTCGGATGCACATCGTCCCATCGCCCCAAAAAGGCCGCCTGTGTTGAGTGAGTGCGGACAATGCCAAAAACGCGCCAAACTCAAACACCAAAACAACGCCAAACAAACACCAAATAAAATATTTGACTGTGGCACAGTCCCTGGCCGCCAAGTTCTTATAAGGTTACCTGTGAGTTTAGAACAGAGACACACAGGCGTGCAGTCTGTGTGTGTGTGTGTGTGTGTGAGCAGAGCGCGTGTGCTGAGCTGGCTACGCTTGCATGTCTGCTGGAGCATCCCAGATTTGTTTCTCCAGCTTTCGTTTTGTCTTGCTCGGCATGCTGTCGCTGCTTTGGCTGTGTCTTCTGTGTGCTGCGTGTGGCTGCGCGCAGGGCTGGCATGAGCCTTTGCTTCGCGGTGAGCTTTTCCAAAACAAAAATAAGACGTGATTGGTCAGTGCAGCCAGCGCAAGCTTGAGCTTGATTTTGCAAGGTGTGAAGGCCACTTAACTGGACGATCTGGCTTGTCGTTGTAGTTCATCGGAATGAGAAGTTCAGAGCCAGGTGGCGCCGCTCGAGACAGAAGAAATAGCAAAGCTGGCCGCTCGAGATGCTCTTCGCCAGTTTTCGGCTGAGCGAGCGACGCGCTCGCCCAGCAAAGATCGGCCGTGTCCGATAATGCTGTGTTTGCACAAGTTGATTACGTGGAAGTATATTGATGCGTGTTTTGCCAGGTCAACCGTGCGGTCGTGTAGACTATGCTGCGCCTTGCCCGAGTGGGTGGACTGTCGGGTCGGATGGCATTTGCTCCGCGCCGACGGATTACCGTGGATATTGCACAGGTTCGCCAAGGTTTTGTCGGTGCTCAGAGGTTCAGACATTCCACTCAACATTTCTTAGCCGGCAGACAGCGTTCGTCGTGTGTAGACGTGACTTGTCTTCGTGCGACTCCGGCCCATTTTCGACTTGCCGCCCTCCAGAACCCCCGAAAATGAGGCCGCGAGGCATGTGACTAGACCTGGCGAATGTGTCAGGTTCCTTGGGGACGCGTGCGCCTCCTTAGTTCTCGTGATTCTCGTGCTTTAGTTGTCTAGACAGTGTGTTCTGGACTACCGACTGCCGTTCAGCAAAACATGGCAAAAGTGTTTCGGTGGGCAGGGCTCGGTTTCGCGTGTTCAATCAAGTACAGGAAAGATCTCTCTGTGCGAGAATCCTGCTGTGTGGGGCTGGTCCTGTGGTTGCTCTTCAAGTTCTAGATATCGCCCTGTCAGCGTAGTCTTGTGCTCGTTGCAGTAGTCAGAACACAGGTTTGGGTTCTTGTGCGCAGAGAAAGTGTCCAAGGGGTGGGCGGGTGCAGTTCCTAGAGTCCGAGAGTGCGGTCACGGATTTAACAGGCTACGCAGGCCATTCCTAGTTTTGCCGGGTCACTCAGTCTGCTTAATCAATCGGAGGCCGCACTTCGTTTTTCGGCTCTGCGGCCGACAAGAGAGGGGCACCCCCGCACATCCCATTGCGTGGCACAGTCACACTCACCCAGCTTGCCGCGTGAGAAGGGGCATCTTTCTCGTGTGAGAAAGATTT
>CAJNDV010001093.1:0-15687 GCA_905221635.1 Symbiodinium sp. CCMP2456
CCTACACCTACCTAACTACCTACCTACCTACCTACCTGCCTGCCTGCCTGCCTGCCTGCCTGCCTGCCTGCCTGCCTGCCTGCCTGCCTGCCTGCCTGCCTGCCTGCCTACCTACGGGGCCTGAGAATCAGCTCAGACCCCGTCGCTTGTAAACGAATCAAGGCATCCCACGGCCTTTCAATCGACCCCCCAGTAGCCGCGCTCAATGCGTCGGCGCTTGGATGCCAATCGCGAGGGACCTCCACCGACGCATCATACACTCATCCATATGAAAGCTGGAGTCCCTTGAAGGATGCACACGCATACAATTGTTTGGAGTTTCAAGTTGAAGATTCCCTCTTCAAGAAACGAAAGTTGCGTGATTTATTTTCAGCTGTGGCGTTGTAGAGCCGGTGCAACTTTTTTCGTAGATTTGTACAGGAAACGCAGGCTTCGAGAGCCAGCACGATTTTCATTGATTTTCAGTCACGAAACGGTGGCTTCATTCGCCGACGCTCGTGACTCATGAATTTCATTGATCTGCAGAGCTCAAGACACGACTTTGTTTGCTCCTCAGTGCTGGCTTGCTGCCGGCATCAAGGTTTTCGTAAGCCGGCAAAATTTTCGTGCAATCCTACTTCCAATAGTGACGTCTCAGGGCTCTCAGACTTTCCAAGCTTGGCAGGCCTCGCATGCGGCTCGAGATGGAGGGTGTCGGCAGCGTCGGCGCCACCGCCTCAAATGGATACCTAAACCCTACAACGCCCTACAAGCTTTGGGTGTGGCACATGCTGGGTGACATGCTGGGTGTGCAACCGGGCAGGGGTCCACAATCTTCACGAGTGTGACGACCTTCTCCACCCGTTGCACAATTTAACGCAATTTTCCCAGAAAGACATGCCCTCCCAGATGTTGCTAATAATGCAGCTGGGCCAGGAATCTTCACAGGGATGGGGCTCTCAACGGGCGCCCACGCAAGCCAGGACCATGTCAACGTGGCAAGCACCCTGGAGAACTCAAATCGCCTTTTGGCCCAGCAGGATTGGGAGGCTGGTTGGTCGGATCATAGATGTTTCTGGAAAGTCGGATGCAAGAGTTATGCAAAACATCTGCAGCAAAAGGCAGGGGTAACCAAAGTCAGATTTGTTTGATGCCAAGCATTTAGGGGCAACACCAACTCACAATCCCGCTCGAATCCTTCAAGTCACCCATGCTCCCTGGAAGCCCTCCCCTCCCAAAAGAAAGACAAAAAAAAGGAACCGTTTGCCCGGAGACTTGAAAGGACTATAAACCTCGTGATTTCTAGTGGGGTTGATGAACTACTGAACTCGGCAGGCCTTCGGGCGAAAGATTCCTCAAAAAAGACCGATTCAACTAGCCCCCGAAGGGACTAGGACTCAGGCCTCTTAGTTACCCACCTTGACCCTGCATGTTGTTGCCGGCGGACGGACCGAGGATACTTCAAGCCGAAACTTTCAGACGGAGAAAGCTAAAGCCTTCCGTGTCCAGTTTCAGCAAGCGGTTCAACCCATGAGAATAATATCGAACAAAATCAAACTGCATTGATCACAGTGGCTTTCCTCAAGGGCCTTTCATGAGTCTTGCACCAACATTCCAAGCTATGAGCCGACGGCACCCTCACAAACTTCGCTGCATCGACGCAGGCCACAGCCGCCAGTGAGGCTTCTCGGAGACAGCTTCGGAAAATGATGAAATAAGAGGGCGGCAATCTACTATCGGTGGCGACAACCCGCTGCTAGGGCTGCCGGCCTTGGCCATCGACGCAGCCACCATCTTAATGTCTACCCGCGCAGGCGCATCCGACAACAAGCTTGAGCCCGCTTAGTCAAAAGTAGTTAACCAATCATTCCGGAATCATCGGATCTTCGTCAGCTGGCATCGTCGACCGACTCGCTGGAGGCTGTTGCAAGAACTGCGATTGTCGCGATACGCACAAGCATCGAGGCTGGAACTTTGCAACTGAACAGACGACGATGCCTTTTCGCCTCACTCCAGCGGCCGCTGCCGCAGCTCTTTGTGCAGACGCTTGCTATCCTCACTTTCAGCAGCCTCTTTGGCCTCTGACAGGTAAATATCAAAACTGATCTATTGGCGTGCGCCCTTCCGAGCCTTCTCCTCCCAGAGCTCGAAATACTCGGAGATGCGTGGTGCCAGCTTTTCCAGCTCCGCCAACTCCTTCAACTCATCTACTCCATCTTTACTCCTTCGCTCTTTACATGTTACAGTGCCTTATCAGATGCAACACATGCCAGAGTTGTAAGTTAGCACCTCATCTTTGTGATCATTTGCACTATACAGTCACTACACTACCAACCTCTTCAAGCGCTCGAAAGTGCTCTATAAGTGCTCTAGAAGTGCATGATCTGGGCATTGCCGAGGGCCGAGGGGGCCCACCCGATACTCCGGGGCCTCCTCGTTGAGGTAAAAGAGCCGGTGCCCGCCGCGCGTGAGGAAGGCCAGCTGGGCCTCCAGGGCCCCGTCCACGTCGCTCTTGGCGGTGAGGACCTGCACCTCGAGACCAGTTGGAAAGCAAAAGAAAGGTACTGTAGGGGAGCCTCGAAAACATAGCACTCTCCGCGCGAGAGAGAGAGAGAGAGAGCAAGCAGAGCTCTAGAGCTCGCCCGTCGCGGCACCCGGGGCCTGCTTGCGGCCTCCAGGAAGCTCCAGCGCTTCGCCCTGGCCCGAAGAACGTGCGCAAGGCGCTCCCCGTTCCCCGTTCCTGCCTGTGGGGGCCAGTAGGGCCGCAGCCGGCGCCGATCTCGGGCCGCCTCGAAGCCGCGCTCTTCGAAGCTCCTGTGGCAGATGGAGCTCTCTGAAAAGGATGAACCAAAAAGGATGAGAGAAGAGAGGGGAGAGGGGCACGGGTGCGGCGGGGGCGCCTGCTGCGTGGGTCCAGCGCCCTCTGCGCTGCAGCCGAGCCGTGGGGCCGGGGGCCGGGGCCGGCCGGGGGGGGCCTTGGCCCTGCCGAGCTGGCCTGTCATCAGCTCCCTAAACAAAGGCCCCCTGACCCAAGGTCTCTCGACAAATTTCCGGCAAGTGTCGTCGCGCCTTTCCTGCCGCTGCTCGGGCTCGAACCTGTCGGCGACACTCCCTCTCTGCTTTGCTCTCTTTCTCTCTCTCGCTTTCTCCCTTCGCTCCCGGCCCTGCACCTGCAGACAGCGCCCGCTTCGTTGGAAGGAAGACATGGCGCTGTTCGTGCTGACGCTGTCTACACACTGCCATGTGAGATGGCACAGTCTCTGCACACTGTAAGCGTCCATGTCCAATAGATGCTTGGGGTGGAGACTCAGTCTACTGCAGCGCTCGACTGGCAAGGCGTAGCAGGAATCGCTTCCAAGAACACGAAGCATGCGCTTCCTCCTGCAGTACACACACACACACATGCATGCACGTGTGGTTGCAGCCTCTTGCCGGGACACGATGTTCTTCATTGCTCGCTCGCTCGCTCGGGGTTTGCTCCAGTGGCAAAGTGATTTAGCCCTCAGCTGGCTCAGCTGTGTACGTGTACGGTAGGGCCCTAGACAACGACAGATGAGTCGCTTGCACGGTTCGCTCGGCAACCGAGGCCTCTTTAGAAGCAGCCAAGTGGAAGAAGAGCAGCAACGTGCTCTTTGGCAATTTGGCTTCAAAACTGTCCCCGACGGGATGGATGAGACGACTCCAACAACCCTTGCACCATGGCCACCACTCAAACATTCCGCCGAGACACCACGGCACCTGTTTAGCCGTGGATCGGAAAAGCATTTTGCTGAGCTGACTTGTAGCCGCTCCTACTCTCTGAAGAGAGGTTTGTTAAAAGCTCTCCTTCTTCCAGCATCGGTCAAGTACGCTCTCCGCAAGGTCTCACCGCCAAAGCCGTTTGATGCTCCAGCCTGAGGCCTGCGAATGCAACAGACCGCTCCCTCCCTCCTTCCCTCCCTTACAGCGGTTCGGGCACGTTGGTCCATGCCAGCTTGTTTTGGGCTTGCCTCCGGCACAGCCCGAAAGAGAGGACACAAGATTACACAAGTATGCGACTTAACGACTTCCTGGGCAAGCGGATTGAAAGTGGCAATTGGCCTTCGTACACTCGGATCGCAGAGAAATTCTACAGATCAGCGCGGGAACTCAGGCGAGGCTTGGAACCTCCAGCGTTCCAAACGCACGGACGCTTCGGTATCGCTGGTGGTGCAAGCTCTGCTCAGATGACAGAAAATCGTTGGGGTAGAACTGCCAGCGCTCAGCGCAGACAGTCTGCAGAACACCAAAATTCACACACATGTTTGGCATCTGACTTGAAGTCGCAGAATCAGGGCCGCCTGGAAGGCATCCTTGAATGACAATAAGAAAGCCTTAAATGAGGAGCAACCCTAAACCCTAAAACCTCCAAGCAACCCTTTTGAAGGGAGCTCTTCCCCCAGCCTCCCCGCCTTAAAATCAGGGCTCGACCCGACAAAGGAGAGACCCGGTTGAGCTACCACAAGAGGGATTAGGGTCCGTGGGGTTTACGGTTTAGGAAACCATCTTCAATGCTTCAGAAGCTTTCGAAACTCCCTTTTTAGGGCAACGACTCCCAGAAGGAGGGACTCCAAAAGCCGAGTCGAGCCAAAAACCACCGCCAAGAAGCCCCGACCCAGATCCTTTCAAGACCCAAAGTTCTGCAGATACGGTCTAGAGCTTGTAGGGACAGGGTTTAGGGTTTAAGGTTTGGATGATCAAACGAGATACTGTCGCTTACCTGCAAGCCTACGCAGCCCCCTTTAGGAAGGAGTCTGGGCCATGGCTACCAAATGCTTCGGGTGGGATGTCCCCGACAATCCACCGCAGACATACGGACCGATGCCAGCACCTCAAGGATGAAGATGTTGCAGTCTAGCACAGTCTGCTTCTCGTCAACCAGACAATGATCGTTCTGGGGAACTGGACTCCCTTGCAATCATGCGAGGGGAAGGGCTTGATTCAGTAGGGACAAAGACTGAATTTGCGCCGTCTCTGGTGTGAAGACTGGTGACTTCCAGCCCTTACCCTCGTATGATGACTCAAAGGGAGATCACCAACCCGTCTCGCAGGTCCTCTGGGCAAAGGCTCCCGGCACTCAGCACTCGGCCAGAACCTGCCGCTCACGAAGACACGAAGGGTATGTGACGGTGACGGCATTATTATGCTTCGCACGTTCGGCTCCTATCGTAAGCCCGGAGCTTCCGTTTACGTGGTCTCAGGCACACCACAAGTATATACAAGTACCTGCAAGTACCCTGGGTTGTCCAGAGCTCGCCCAAAGCCGCCGGGGCCTTCGGAGGAGGTGTCTGTGAGCTGGCGCCGCAGGAGACCGACGGCCTGGGGCTCTACTCTCAGTCTCCTGGCCTCCTCCAGTCGTCTTCTGGTTTCTGATCTTTTCCTAACAGCCCTTTGAAGTGTCGCTTCGGAGCCTAGCTGTGACTCTGAGCCACGGCACCGCTGGCACGTGGCCGGGCTCCCGGAGCTCTTGGAGGCCATGGGCATGCGTGCACCGAGCGCCTCAGAAAGCTCACAGCTGCTCTCTGTCTCTCTCTCCCTCTCTCTCTAGGCCGCTCTCTGGGTTTCTGCTGAAAAGCCCAGGGCACCATACTTGCAGGTGCCGTTGGAGGCGAAGTCCCAGCAAAGCTTCATGCCTAGGCGACTGGAGGAGGGGAGGACCGGGGAGGGCCCAGGTTGTCGCGACGGAGCTGCGGCGGAAGTCCGGCTTGTCCCTGAGCTGCTGCTTGGTGTGGGCGAAGGAGCACTTGTTGCCGCGGCTGCACTTGCCCTCCAGGAAGAACCTGCACATCGCCTCAGTGAAACGGGACTCCCATGCGAGTGCAGTGCGCCGGATTTGGGCTCGCCGCCGTGTTTTTCAACTCGTGCTGTCGCTGGGCCTTCGTTTCCTGGCGCCGGCACTCTAAAGACGCTTTCAGGTCCGGAGGCCTCAATGACTCCAGCCACCGCCTGTGCCCGAGGATGCAGGTCCAGGCGAGGCATGCACCTTAGTCACTTTAGCCTCTCACCCTGAAGCTTTGCTGCGGCTGCTACGGCATCTCGGAGACCTCGAAAAAGAAAAGCATGTGCGGACCAGGAGCATGCTCTCAAAGGCAGCGGATGGCATGCTTCCTAAAACGGACAGCTGGGTAAGCGTTTGAGACACCAGCGCTTGGGCCAGCCTGCGGTTACGGGAAGTCGCTTCACGGCTTCCCGCACTTCTGGGGCTACGACTTAGACTCTACTCAACAGCCTGCGGCCCGTAGCCCAGCCCTCCACGCTACTGTGGGAGTGGCGCTCAGACCGGCGAAGGCAACAGGGTGTTGTTACAGAGGAACCGCTGCTTTTTCCGTTAGCTGTGCCGAGCATTTCGCCGAGCATTTCTCGCCTCCGCTGGAGTCGCTGGAGCGAAAGAGGTTTTCCCACGGGTTGGAGGGAACGTGGCCTTCTCGCGGTCTTCAAAAGCCACGGCCTGTGTTCCTACTGCGGCCGAACCACGAAGCCCTGGCCATCATCGTGGACAGGTCGCAAGAGCTCGCCAAACTCGCCGTGAGCCAGCAACATCCAGCCTTCGTCCATACCCTCACTGGTCTTGAAGACTGTCCGACCCCAGAAGCCCGTCTCATCAAACTCCAGGATCTGCAGGCGCTGGCCTTTGATTCGCTTGCTGACGCGAGCAGCTTTTGCATCCGGCTCACGTCGAATCCACACGGAGTCGTAGACCACCTCGTAGAGCTCTCCCTTCACTTCCGGCGCGGCGGCCGCGCTCTCGGCCTCTCTCTCTGACTCTGGAGATCTCCCGACTTCGCCTTCGCCTTGCCCCGTCTCGGCGTCGCCCCTGGCGTCGCCCGGGCTCGGAGCCTGTGCAGTCTGCTTTAAAGCCCCATAAATCCAGAGCTTCAGCTCCTCCTCGGATTTCTGCTGGAGCTCCTCCGTGACACAAAAAGGCGGGCCCAATACACCGCATGCAAAGTCTCTGTGGAAACATCCTATGACCGGAGGCTTCTAGACTCTTTGAGTCTCGTGGCTCGGGCAGCTTCTGATGCCTTGCCGTGCGAAATAGACCCGGCCAGCACTACTTGGCAGTTCCCAGACCCTCAAACTTGGCAACGAACAAAACCAAAAAGTCAAACATGTGTGGGTACGTGTCTGAATTCACACGCAGCTCTACATACATACATATATATATATATATATATAGATAGAGAGAGAGAGATTGTGTGTGTGTGTGTGTAACGCAATGCAGGCCCGTGTCTTTCGAGTAAAACACGCGATTTTTGAGATGTGTTAAGCTCTATCCAAGGTAAGGACATATGATATCAAGAAACTGAAATTAGATGGTATGGATTCTCAAGAACGAAAAAAGAGTTTTTCAATCGATATTGACCATCCATCAAAAACATTGCAGGTTTTTTCCCCCACAGCACCTTCAAATTGATTTCCGATGGGTATGGACTCACAATATCATTACAATGATTCTAGATGTATACTACACCACAACCGGACGGTATTGGCACGTAACAACGAACGAATTGGGGTGGCAATGATTCTGTAGCTACAACAACTTGAATATGGATAGGTCACGAACCCCAAAAATATTGAATTGATATTGACATGCCCTACCAAAAAAGGAATTCGGATGGGCATTGACAAGAAGACAAGAACTAATTGAAGTTGGATGGGTATTCACAACATAGAAATCGGAGTTTGGATCGGTTGTGAAATGATCTAAAAACAACCACAAACTATACAATAGTGATCCACAAGAATGATAAACTATATTTTGAAAGCAACAAAACTGAATTTGAATGAGCATTAGCACCCAACAGCAGATAATGGAATTCACCTCACCAACACGAATATGAATATAGATGGGTATTGGCCCATAGCCAGCAAAACATAAATTAGATAGGTGACGACCCAAATAAATTTAGTCAATTAGGAACGTTGTTGACCCCAACATCAAGACATGAATTTGGACTGGTATTGAGTTCCGATATCACTAAGTACAAACTGGAGGATATTGAGCCATGATAACGAAACTTGATTATAGCAAGCTATCGAACCTCAACACCTGAATCTAGATGGGTATTGACCCACAAGAACAACAAATTGAAATTGGATGGGGATCGGCCCATAACATGAAACTGAATTTTGATACGTATCGAAACGCAACAAAAACACTTTAAACTTGGATGGGTATTGACCCACAAGAACAAGAAACTGAAGTTACATGGGTATTGGCCCGCAATAACGAACTGAACTCGGACGGTTATCGGCCCAGTCCAACATCAACAACAGCTATAATTTGACTGGGTATTGATTGACCCGCAGCATTCACATGCTCAAATTGTTGATTGTGGATAGATAAGACTGTATTTGGATTAGTATGGACCCAGAGAAATTGGTATGCATGAATCCAATCTGCATGAGTGTGTGTATGTGCTTGTTTACATACATTTATGCAATTAGATGCAAAAACCAGCACTGTCGTGTACATGCTTTGTATATTATAGCCAAAACCAGAATCTTGAACTCAGAGTCAATATGTATCCTGGGCGACGGTTTGGGAAGCCACTAACAAAGATGTAGATATGCAGACTGCCAGACGGAAGTTGAAGCATGTGCGAAGTCATTAGTGCCTTTTGGTTGTGTTTAGGATCCAGCTATTCTTTACAGGGTTTGGGGTTTGCCGCCCGTCATCTCCTCTTGAAGAGGCTTACGAGTCAATATTTTCTTGGGTTCGGGGATGGTATGTATGTATATATATATATACATATTAATAGGTATACGAATACATATACATGTACATGTACAGATACATGTACATAAAGATGTACATATATACGTATATACAACAAACACATCTACATTGACATGTGCAGATATGTATGTATATATTTTTATATGTACAGATATATATATATATATATATATTTATTTATTTATTTATTTTTGTTTATATATACATATATATATATATATATATATATTTAAATATATATACACATATATACACACACACCCACCTTCACCTTAAGCCGAGCCAACCCCTCTCAGTGGTCCTCCAGCTCCTCCGGGCCGCAGCGCCTGAGCATCGCGAGCTCGGGGCTGCTGCCCTCCCGGGCGCCGGCGCGCAGCAGCCGCAGGCAGCACCTCAGAATGGGGTTTAGGGGTTTAGGGCTTAGGGGTTTATGGCAGGTTTGGGGTTCATAAAGTTTAGGGCAGCACCTCCATGGGTTCTAAGGTTTAGGGCGCTCAGTCGCTAGGCCTCTAGGGCTTCGAGGGCTTCAGGGTGCGGGGCTTAGGGCTTGCAGGCTTTAGGGTTTAGGGGTCTAGAGTTGAGGTTTGTTGAGATTGAGCTCGTACAGTAGCGGGGATCTGTGCAGGGGAAACTGCCGCAAACCGCAAAGGAAACCCAGCAAAGCCGGAACTTGCTTTCGCCTGACCTGAGCTGGCCCTTCGCTAATGCCAGCACCACGGCCGGGCCCCGCGGATCTTGGAAGTCGATCTCCTGCTCCTGCTCCCAATGAAGAGAGAAAGGGGAGGTTGACGAGCGAGTTTATAGCATCTGAGAGAGCAACCGAACTCGATGGGGGGGCTCCAGTGCAGCACAGCACACCGCCCCGTCGCTTTTTGATGTTTTGGGTTCGGGGGGGGGGGGTCGTTTCCTTTTTGTCCTTTTTCCGTACACCCCCTGGCCTGGCCAAGGGCGAGGAAGCGCTCCAGGTCCTCGTAGCGGCCCTCCTGGGCCGCCACGGCCAGTTTGTTCAGTGGCCGGATGCAGAGGGGCTCCCCTTTGGGCCGCAGCAGTGGCCCTAGCTCGGGGTGGTCCAAAAGCACGAAGCCACTGCGGGCCAGGCGATGATCCACGCACTCCCGCCACAAGCCAGACTCATCCCAACCGAAGAGTTCCACCTCTTCACCCTTTCGGAGCTGACCTAAGGCTTTGGCCCCCAAAGACGGGCCACTTCGGAAGGCCACCCGCTCCGACATCACCTCGTAGAAGGCACCTGGCCCACTGAAGACGAGGCCCAAGCTCCCTTCCTCGGCTTCCTTCGTCGCCTTCGTCTTCGCTTTCGCCGCCGGCTCCTCTCGCTCGATCTCGTGAAGCACCCGGATCCCGCTTTGGGTGATGACTGGCAGATAGTACCCGTCCTCTGAGAAAGAACCGGGGGCAAACATGAGGGAAACAACAACAACGACTGCCTCCCCCCCAGCTCGCCACTTCTTCACTAGCCGCTAGCCTTATCTCCGGGTCCTCAAGCTTCAAGAAGGCGCCATCGGCTTCCAGGGTGCCACAAACCAAGGACTCCCACGGGACTGGCTTCAACCTGGTCACCTTCGCCGCATCGCTGAAGGAAGGAGATCGGCGGTAGCGCAAGCCCGAAGAGGACGAGCACAGGTCCTCAACGCAGCAAAACGCAACAAAACAAAAGACCCACGACCTACAGTACCTACACTGTGCAGAAACAGAACAGGAGCTGTGCGCTTCAGATCGCCCTCTCGCCGAGAGTCGCTGTTGGCGACCAAGTAGCACTTGGGCAAAGCAGAGGCATTTTGGAGCTGCTCTTTGGCCCAGTCGCTGAAACCCATCGGGGGCTCTTCGGCTCTTTGGCTTCCCTTGGCCTCCCCTTTTTTCACTATAAACCACTTTTTGCACTTCCTTAAAGCCCCAAGGCATGGGCGGCGGCAACACTTGATGTATGGTCTCCAAAAAACATGCCTCCGATATGTGACCCGAACAGTACCAGAAGACCCGAAACTCGGGTTTCAAAACCTTTCGCCATCCCGCAGAGACTTGCCCAATCATCGATGCCAGCCTTTTCCACTACCGCAATGCGATGAAGCGTCGTCACGGCAATTCCATCAACTAGGTCGGTCGCCTTGGCCACTGTGCCGAATGACGACAGATCGGGTGATGGTGGAGGAGGAGGAGGAGGAGGAGGAGGGGGACTTGAGGCAGGAAGGGGAGGCCGTGAACAGGAGGAGGACAGCGACTGCGATGGTGACCTGTTCGTTGATCTTGCTCTTGTTTTTGATGTTGTCAATGTCGCTGTTGCGAGAAAAGAAACCGCATAGCCAGCACAGTCATTGCGGCCCGGTGGCAGAAGTATGGCACGGATAAACGCGGCAATCCGAAGCTTTTCAAACAATAAGCCCAACATGCCGGACCTTTCGAAGCTCAGCGCCCGGCTCGAAACTGGCTGCATGTCCTGAACAGCTAATGAAACTGCCTCATAACCCCAACAGCGCAAGCCCAAACCCGAAAGCACGAAGACGCTTGGGCGCAACGAGCTAAGGCAAGGCCATGTTTCGCGGTCTGTGGATGTGTTGCGGGGGGCACTGCGGCTCAAGGATTGCATGATTCTTGATTAATATCCGCTCGCAGGACCATGAACACCAAAAGCTCCTGTCTTCTGCAACTTGATTCCAAACACGAGACGATACCCTTTCGTCTGAGTTTCAGCTCCTCAGACCTCAACATCCCGGACCTGACAGCCCACAGGCACTCAGAGGAGGCCTCGGCCTCGGCGGTCAGGGCTCCCCGCCATGGCTGGGACTCCCCCGCGGACTTCGCCTTCGCCTTGCCTTCAAGGCTTTTTCGAGGCCTCCCCCGGTGCACTGAAGCCGCGGCCGTGCTGAGCCGAGGCTCCAAGTCTGAGAGCCGAGAAGAGCGTGTAGGCCGGCGTGGGCGACTTCTCAGGTCTTGGGGGACTTGCTTGGGGGCTTTCCTGGGAAGGTGAAATCCATGGGGGCATTGGCCGCGCAACCATGCCGCTTCGGCTGAACGAGACTCGGGGCTCTTCACTTGGCTGAAGATGCACATTGCGACAGACAAGAGGCCGCACATGCAGCTGCAGGCTGGTTGTGCTGGCATCTGCGCGATCTGCAAATGGGACGGAGGACCTTTCTTGCGCACTGGAACGGTCCTCATCTTCTGCTGCTGCGCCTGATCGCCTGACAGCCAGACACTTTGGAACCACAGTCCCTCTGCCCCTGCTCTTGCCAGGAGTCAGAAACCCCGCAACCCCCAAAACAAAAAGCAGCCTCTCTCAAGGCTTCGGCCCGCCTGGCCTCAGGTGTCAGCTTTGGAGCCCACGCTCTGGAAGGACACGTTCCGGTCCCGAGGGCTCCTCGGCTTTCTTTGCTTTCTTTTGGGCTCTTTTCTGCTTTGAGTAGGTAAGGGAAGGGCTCCTAGGGCCTAGGGGGGGTGACTGCAGCTTCGGTTCTCTTTTGGGCGGCCGGGGTGTGCGTGCTTAGGGTTCCCATGTCGTCTGATCCTCTGATCAGGCTGCGCACGGATTTTACGCAGCTTGGTCTTCATCAAGGCATGCGTCAGCACAGCCAGCAGGGACAATCGAGCATTCATGCGAAGGATGTCTAGACTCTAGACCAATAGTTCATTGCTGGCTCTGCCGACTTGCCTCTTTTGCGCTCGTCCAGCCCAACTTGGTGCCGACACAGCCAGGTGAATCTAAAGGATCGTAGGAATGATCACCTGTCTATTTCTGCCCTGGCGTGGCACTGTGACAACTTTGTACTTCCTGGCGCCATCCCCTTCGGCGGGCTCTGGCTTGTTAAAGGCAAGCCCTGTCCAGCGGTATTTCATCACCAGCTCTTTCGTCAACTCGTTCTTCGCGTTCCCCTTCGAAACTTTCCCCATCTGCCTGACTTCCAGGTTCTGGAAGATGTACTCGTCTGGCATGTGAGCGGGGTCGGAAGCATCCGGATACTGGCAAACCTCAGGCCTGGCGCCCTTCACCGGGACGAACTTCTCAACACGTCCCTTGCAGGTCGCCTCAGACCTTCCTGCCAGTCCGCTACAGGGTGATAATGGCCTACCCGCATAACACCACGCCTCCGAATCAAGGGCTTCATGAGCGCCTCGGCCAGGAGTCCCGGAAAAAACCCTTGCCACCCCCAGGGCCAAACTTGACCCCCAGGTTCTCGGGGGGACCGTGGATGACCACCAGATCAGCTTCATGTCCCAAGGCAGCGCTGGCCTTCTCCAGAGACTCCGTCACCTTTCTGTAGACCAAAGCGCAGTCGACGTAGCTGGTGATCGCTGAAGCCGGGCAGTACTGGAAGGCGCCCAAAACACCCGCCATCGTCAGATTCTGGCCATCTTTATCCAAGACTTCCGTACCAAACTCGCCGTGTCCTCCGAGCTCGTACTCCTCCGCAAAGTGCTTGGCTCCGGGTGGCCGCCCCGCTGAGAAGCCCGAAGCGAGCACCTTGAACTCAGAACCTCCACCAAAAGGGATCCTCAGCCAACCAGCAGGCCCTATGAAGTGGATGTTGCTCTTGTCCATGAGGTCAGGCAACCTCTGCCGTCTATCGGTTTTGAACCTACTCTCCAACACGGTACTGTCGTCCAGGCACGCATCGTGATTGCCCGGAACGAAAATTTTCGGTATATCCGGCTGGACCTCTTTGAACCAGTCCACGAACTGCTCGAGCTCTTCGAAGTTCGAAATCTGGCAATCCACTGTATCCGGGATGGTCGTTGCATCACCTGCATAGACGATGACGTCTGCCCGTGTGGTCTGGACTGCCTTGGCGGCCGCTGAGGATTTGAACAGCTCCATGTGGCTGCGCATCCCCTCTGCCTGACCATCGGCATCTGTGCATCTGCCATGAACATCACTGAAGGTCAACACCGTTAGCTTGCGAGGCATCGGGACGCTTGCCTCGCCGCTTTCCGTTGCTGACCTGAGAGCTCAAGCGCTGCTTTCCAAAAGACACTTAGGCCTCGGAAGATCTTGCAAGGCGAGCTCGGGTGGAAGCCGCCCTCTCCACAGAGACGCCCCGAGCATCCTTGGAATCACCCCCTGATCCCCAGACATAAATGCATGGATCGGCATCCCCCCAAGTCCAAACCCGGCCCCAGCCTGCACTCTGCCAAAAGAATCATCCACTAGATCGGACGAAGCGCAATCTGTCTTGGCGCATGCTTCCAACTAGCCACACCGACAGAATGCTGCAGAGCCGGCGCATTGCGTGAAACGGACAGGAATCGTGAAACCACGTGGTGGCGGTTGCTTGTGAGCCTCATGGCTACAGATGCAGAGGCGACAATGCTCGAAGGATCAATCAGAAGAACCGTGGCTTAGGGTTTAGGGTTTAGGGTTTAGGGTTTAGGGTTTAGGGTTTAGGGTTTAGGGTTTGCAGGGTTTAGGGTTTAGGGTTTAGGATCATCGTCAAGACAAGCTTGGACATGGCGCAGCGGGGGCCGCAAAGCAGATCCCACCGGACCGAGGACCCGACAAGGGAGTGGAGCGCGACCACTCTCGGCTCAGGTTCGGCTGACTCTTTGGCGACCTCTCAATCTCGCAATAGACGAAATAGTCCTTTTTAGATGTGGGGGTTTCTGAAAATAGGGGACCCTAATATAGTACCCTAAATAGTAGGATCCTTATTATAAGGACCCCAAAATAAGGTACCCCCTATTTTCTGAAACTCCCATGTTGCAAAACCGGAAGCCTGGAGGGAGCTTCGGGGAAAGGCAGGGAGCTTCCCAAGGATGCTGGCTCTCTCTCACTGCCAGCTCCACAGCATCCTGCCTTCCGTAAGCGAAGATCCCCCAAAACTCCCAATTCCAACCCCGTAACCTTCAAGAAAAGACAGCAAAAAGAACAATGGCCCTATCACTTCCTATGTCCCGGGCTGGAAGGAGGACGCGTCCCAGTCGAATTCCTCGGGTTTGTCCTGAGAGGATCGCGTCGGTTGCGCGCGGAGGGTGTGTGGACAAAAGGGTTTGGGTTTAGGGCTTAGGGTTTAGGTGCCGGTTTCGCTTCGAGGCCACGACAACGGCAACAAATCGTACATCTTAGCAAGGGGGGCACCACTTCGAGGCCGAGCAACCCGGTCGCGCACGAGCACTGCTTCGAGGCCAAGCCGGCAACAAATCGATACCAACGATGCTTGCTTTCCGGACCGGCTGCCACCTAAAAAGATTAAATGATGCTGATGATGCTCGCTGTCCGCTGTGAAAAAGCGAAGGGGACATGACGCGAATGATGTTGGCTTTCGGGGCCGCCTTCTGTCCGAAAACAAGCGGCGATGATGATGATGATGATGATGATGATGATGATGGTGATGGTGATGGTGATGATGATGATGCTTTCGGCATGCAACCTCATGAACATGAGGCAATGATGTTGTTGAATGGTGCACGCCAAGCCATGCTGAAACATTGCAAGCACCCCATGAAACGACGCGGTTAGATGCAGCTTATCTGAAGAAACCCGGCTGAGAGCTGCAAGCATGTTGAAAGCTGAAATATACGTCAAAGAAGAAGCACCCAAAGGCTTCCAACGAAACTAACCCCACAATTCAGTGCTTTCCGGCTCCATAGTAGAGACTGAAATGCAAACACAAAAACTACTCGAAAACTAAAACGCCGGGCGAACATTTTTTCGACTACACCCAGAGAAATATGAAATAAGCGTACTTGCACTGAGGCGCCACTTCGACCCCAACAGTGCATCCCGGATGCTCGGAGCATGGACTCGATGGATTTCAACCGACTGTACCTGGTAGGCAGCGGCCGCTGTCTTATCGCCGTGGTGGGCGGCGGCCAGAGCAGGAGTTGGGGCAGGAGTAGGGGCACCCGTAGGCGTAGGAGTAGTAGTAGTAGTCGTCGTAGCAGTAGTGGTAGTCGTAGTCGTAGTCGTAGTGGTAGTGGTAGTGGTAGTAGGAGGAGGAGGA
>CAJNDV010001094.1:927-15686 GCA_905221635.1 Symbiodinium sp. CCMP2456
GAAACATGGATATAAGAGAGAGCGTGTGCCGAGTTACTGGACTGACGGGTCGATGAACATTCGACTGATCGGTTTCTGCAGCCGAAGCATGGAAAGGCGGTGGAAGAAAAGAAGCCGAACTTCTGACACGTAGCAGTGAGGTGGCAAATGCTCTGGTAAAGATCTTTTGGCTCCCGACCTCCCACCGATGGTTTGAAGAGGGGTCGATGAACATTCCGACTGATCGGTTTCTGCAGCGAAGCTCGCTTAACGGAGGCACACGGATTATGGAAAGGCGGTGGAAGAAAAGAAAGCCAGTTTTGTTCTGTTTGTTAAAGCTTAGAGCCGTTTTCAAAGATTGCGCGGCGAAGATGCAAGACGCCGCCCACTGCATTTGTGTCCAGCCCAGCCAGCCAACGCCGGTTTTTGTTGTGTCGCCGTCCATGCAACGCTTTGCTCAAAACCAGGTGGTTCCTGGGTGGATGTGCAGCCAGAATTTTAACAGAAAAGAAAGACATCCAGAATCGTGATTGTCAAGAAGAATCAGAAGCATTCGTGTTTGTCCTCACAATCACGTTTCACCATGGCTTCCTAGACGGGGGGTATCTGTGCCCGTGTTTCCAGATGTTAATGTACAATCATGTTAGGACAGCAGTGTAAGACATCGAACTGACATGTTTGGCTCAAGCCAGAACAAGCGCGTTGCAGCGCTTGTTTACTTGTTTCCTTGAACGCGTCGGTGTCCCAAGTGTTTAGCTAAGATGCCTTGAGTATGTCTGGAGGCACGCGGGAATGCCAAGAACTTCGTTTCAACATGACCCGAGAAATACCGATGGTTCATGATGGGACCCATGGGAAGAAACGGATAAAACTTATGCAGTGGCGCGTATTAGGTGGCCCAAACAGTGTACATCATTTGTTGGATGAACCAAACATGAACCGAGCGAGCCCCAGAACGACGCCAGCAGGAAGTTGGATGGCAAGGGTTTTGTTGAGAGCAACAAAAACAATTACAGGCAGAAGTTTTGCGTGATTGCTTGTATGTTTCCCGTGCTTGCTGATTACAAAGAGACTCCTGTGCAGCTTACTGTGTTGCTCAAGCTGGAAGTGATCGACACGCATGTGTCCAGATTCAACCCATGAGCTCCAATGCTTTGCATTTCACAATTCAGTGCGATAACAGCGTTGAATAGTGCCCCACTTTTGGTGCGTTGCAAAAACGGGGGCTGCCATCCCACAGGAGATGTTGAGCAGGGATCGACCTCAGTGTTTTCGGTGGGCGCCATGAGCCGTGCACCTGCAACACTCTTGGCACGAGCCTGTGTTTTGCCGTGATGTTATGCATGGTTTTTGGGCATGTTATGCATTTGTTGGTAGCCAGAGGCCGGAAACGTTGCGGTGTCATTGGGCCCAGCACCTGGCCTGCATTATAAATTTCGCAGGGTTTCAACCCTTCTCCGAAAAAGCGAAAAATATTTCACTGCGAGGCTTGCAGCACCCAGTTCTCATGGGATGGGCAACTCGAAACTTGTCTCGTTCAGGATGGTGCGCCCATGGCGACACTGACACATCCTGCCGGTGGCAGCTGTCAGGTGGACGTCACATTTCACGCCAGAATATCGCCAGAGTAGCGATCCATGCGACTGTTGTTAAGGTGCAGCAAAATCATTGTGAAAGTTTTTGTTTGTGGCGCAGTCTTTTTCAGGGTGCAGTTCAGCTGCGTGTTCACGCAGGTTTCCCTTCCAGGAGTCAGGGTGACCACGTGGAAAGGCGCCGACGGTGTTGAACGGCTCGCAGGAGGCTCGTGGCTACTTGAAGGATCTTGAAGGCAGGCGAAGGAAGTAGATATGGTGGTAGGATAGAAGGCGGGGACGGTCCGGTTTGCTCGTCAGTTTGTAAGTCTGCTAGCGGTGCCGCCATCTTTGTCTTGAGGTCCTGATGGAGGACTTTTGCCTCATGGCTTGCGACCAAGCTGGGGTGGCGGAGTTGGAGGGTTGCATGGTGGTCGTGCACCTAGGGCTGGCATGCCATGGCCACGAAGAGGTGTTCG
Source organism: Symbiodinium sp. CCMP2456 (assembly GCA_905221635.1). Classification (NCBI taxonomy): domain Eukaryota; class Dinophyceae; order Suessiales; family Symbiodiniaceae; genus Symbiodinium; species Symbiodinium sp. CCMP2456. The sequence continues at coordinate 2,957 of CAJNDV010001094.1, forward strand.
TTGTACTAAGGCCTGGAAGGCATCATTGCGTCGACGGACTGGACGCCAGCTGGCCAGAATTATGCACGTCGAAGTTTGAAGGATGCTTTGCTTGAGCCCAAGTTTGTAAACCGATTCGTGGACCTTCAACTGGGCTTCAATCCAATTCGATCCGATTGACAGCTGCCAACATTGAACTTCTTATAGGGGAAAGAAAAAAGGAGGGAACAATAGAGAGAGAGCTAGCTCCTGGCTACTGTACTGGCAGCTTGTACAAAGCATTGCATTGCTCAGCATCGAGAGCCTGGTCGGCGGCGGGGGTGATGGCGACTCGCTCGCCTTCTCTGCCTTTGCAGAGGCTGGGAGTAGTGCCCTGGGTTCCCGTCTGTCTGGGTTCGGACTTGTTTGTTTTGATTGCATGCGATGCTGATTGAGTTGTTGGAGCAACGGTCGACCAAGGACCGTTTCGGCCTTGGTGCGACTACGCTGTCAAATCAACTCGGACGTAACATCAGTAGCACTTCAGCGCGACAGTGGTATCTCGCACGTAGGCATCTTACGACGGCCACAGCTTGGCAGGCTCGGGCGGCTGACGGAGTGCCGGTGCTGCCTGCCTGGATTCACTTTCCCAAACTGAGAGTCAGAAGATATTGGCCGTAGCCCAGTCCTGGAGGTGCGTTCCAGGGCTGAGGTGCGGCTTTCGGCCGGACGGCTGGCGTTGAGCCTGGAGGTGCTGCAGTTCGTGTTGCCGCGTTTACAAAGCTTCGAAGTGATGCTAGATGAGGTGGCCCATGCAGGTGGCGAGGAGATGGAGTGGGAAGAGGAAGAGGACAGACTACTGCCAGCGAGTTGCAGATCTCCGCCAGCCTGCGATCTCGCCAAGGATCCTGCAGCTGTTGCCGACGAGCGGCGTGCGAAGCGGAGTCGTATTCTTCCGCTCGGAACCTGGAGGTGTCCCTGGTGTTGACGGCAGCTCCACAAACCCGCAGAGGCTGCCTCTTCCCGACGTCGGCCTGCAAGGAAACCTTTGCTGCAACGAGGCATCCCAAGCCCCACAGACTGGATGAGTCTTGGCATGACTGTCTTTGGGGATGTGTCGGAAGGCAGCCGGAAGCGTCGGCGGGGTCGGTGGGTACCAGGATGGCACCAAAGACGCCTTCGACAAGACAGGCCATTGCAGATTTTCTGTGTGTTTCAGTTCGACACCATGTGACTGAGAGGTGTTCGCTTAGAGACGATGGGCTTCTCTGTCGTGAAGTCCGCATCATCAGGCTCTCGCAGAAAAGCAATGACGCTGAACTTACTGTGGTAAGCGTGGTCGCAGCATCCTCGTGTTCGGCAGGATCTGTGACGCAGTTCAAGACTCTCGCGCCGACTGAAATAGCTCTACAGCCAGGTGCTGGGGACAGCATGATCCGTTTGTTTCCAGATAAGTTCTGACTACATTGGTTGCATTTCACGGACGCTCCGCTCAAGATTGGGGCTCACTGCCTGACATTTTTGCTGATACAGGCGAGACGGTGTCCGGCAGCCTCCAGCTGATGCTGTGTTAGCGAGGAAAGAGTGAAGCTCTCTAATGAGCCAGGGGAAGCAAAGCATAGCAGGAAGCATGCCTCGTTACCTTGTTCTTGCTCAAAGGTGCAGGGTGTTTTTTAGGCAGCGCACAAGAGCACGCCCGACAGCAAAGAAAGACAAGCACTATAAGCACTCGCTTTGCATGGCTAGTGCTTGTGGCACAGAATGGACAGAATCAGAATGGACTTCGAAGTTTGTTCCAAAAGTGCATCCCAAAGCGCCATGCCACGTGGGAGTTTCTCGAGTTTTGTGGACAACGTGGCGGCGGCCGATTCCGTCGCTCAGAAGGTGCTGCCTGGCTGTCGTCGCTGTAGCGAAATTTTGGCGAAAGGAAGCAAGAAACAGACGCCGAGTGAAGTCGAAGGAGTTGCGTGCTCGGGTCGCCGCGCTGGAGCAGCAGCTGCTGACGCTCGGGGCGTCTCGGTCGGAACTTCGTTGCAGCGTCACTGTTCGTCAGATAAGATGATCAGCTTACCCGGTCACATCGGTTGCAAGCAGGTTGAAAGAAGGTCAGCCTTGGCGTTCGTTCTTGCGTAAAGCATGGTCCGACAGGTATATGCAAAGGATGTACAAGCTCTGCAGACTGCAGACCTTAACTTGGCAACTCTTTGTTCGAGTTTGAGGTGCGCCCAGTCGGCAGCCAGGCGGAAAGATGCGAGCACATGCAGTCTTTGCAACAGCAACCTTCCATGATTTGCACGGAAGGGCGTCAATGGTCCTGTGGCATCCTTCCTTGAAGAGGCGCCAGGGTGCAAAAGGGCTTCCAGGTCTGTTGTCTTCGGAAGGAAGGCCGACCAGAGGGGCACAAAGGGTCGAGAGATACAGGGTTGAAAGAGGTTCCTCACAATTGTCACAACCTGCTGAACGGTCGCTTTGCTCCTGGGGTCCATGCAGGCTGCCCTGTCCCAGTACTCCAAGCGCATCGAGGCGCCTCTCACAGACATGTACCAACGAACGTTGTGTGCTACTCAAATCAGCAAGACCGACAGAGCGGATCATAGGCGTGGCTCAGAAAAAAGCAGACATGGGCGTTGGCTTAGGGCCTTTGGGTTCAGGCTGGAGGGTGCCGAGGTCTAAGGAGGTTGAAGATGTGGATCGGCTTTTGGGCTTCAGGTGTGCGGTTCGGGCTTTGACTCAGAGGGGCCTCGTGAAGGCAATTCACGGTTGAGAGCAGTTGAGGCTTTGCAAGATGGTTTGGTTTCGGATTCGACCCTTTGGTTCAAAGCTTAAGGATTTTCGACCTGAGGGTTAAGGCGGTTAAGGGGTGTGGGGGTTCGGTGTTTTCCAAGGTGGTCGGCTGTTTCTGTGATCTGGTTCGCTGATCTGAGCCTCAATCGCCGATGAGGTTACTTCTTCCATTAGGTTCTATTGCTGCTAACAGGGGCCTGGAGGCAAGCTTGCGCTTGTGCAGCTTTGACCCCTTGCGTGCTGCGATGCTGCTGGTTGATGTTGTTGGCTTCTGTTATTGCTGCGAAATGCGCCCGGAGGTATTCATATGCTGGGTGTTGGGTTTGTTGCTGCCGAGACAGAATGGGCAGCAACCACGACGCTCGGAGATTTGTGTTGTGGCGGCTTTGCTCTTTCAGGCATCGTGGTGCATGAAGGTCTGACCCGCAAATTACCAGAGTCGTGGCGCATGAAGGTTTGACCCCTTTCGTCCTGCCTCTGGGTCTTCGGGTCGATGCTGCCGAAAAGCCTGGGGACCGTTTGCTTTCGCGATTTGGGCCACCAGTCCCCGAACCAATCTGCCTTTGGGGAGTTGTCATGTACTAGTCTGCGCTGCTGTGCGGTCTGAGGCTTGCATCCCCTTTCCTACCGGTGCGATCTGATTTGATTCACACTGGGCCCACTCCGTTTCGTCGTCCCGCCTGAGAACGTGCTCGAGAAGCACTGCGTCGAGGGGGGGCTGGAGGTGTCCCACGGCAGGCTGCGGGCTACCATGACATGGAGACCCTCAGCTCCATGGAAGAGCAGCATTTCCAGGCCACGCAGCTGGGCTGTTCGGACATGCTGAAGTTCAGGTCAGCTTCAAAGATATGAGGGTAAGGTGGGCGGAAACTCGTGTAGTTGCCGTCTGACGGGATCGTTTCGTGGAGTTGCAGGACCTCGGTCTTCTCCCAGGGCATGCCCTAAAGATGAAGAGGCCAACGTTGCACTGCCGGGGAGCCACCTTGGGTTCTTGATATCAAAGGCAGGTGGCCTTCGACTTACTCGTAGGGTTAGATTAGCATAAGTGCCATGACGCCGGTGGTTTGTTGCTTGACTCTTGGCTCAAGCTGCGAATCACGCACTATACGACCATTTCCATTCGTGCAGCCTGGATGGCAGAGAGTTCATGCTAATGCACCACGCAGAAATCGGCATTCCGGCTGGAATGCTGATATCATACTACCATCTCGGAAATCTGAGGCTATCCGATTTCGAACCATGCAAGGCTGGCCGGGTACAGAATCTGCGTGCAATTTCATGCAACGTTTGTGTCCGGAACTCGCGTTGCTGTCAGAAGACCCTGTGCCAGGCGCATTTTACCTGCTTCCACTTTTGGCATCTTCCCTCTGCCAGGGCCGATTCTTGAAGAGACATACTGAGGCATCTCTGTGGCACTATGCGGTTTGGAAGCCAAGCCCGTCAGCCAGGATGGGATTAAGTTGCCGGGTTTGCTCGGGGCAGGTTGTGGATCTGGGCTTACAGCCAGGGTGGGGTAAAGTTGATGAGAACGGGGCAAGGTTCCCGGATCTTGTCGGGGCAGCTGGCGGATCTGCGAAGAAGCCAAGCCGATCCGCCTGTTGTGGCTGACGTCAACGGGCCTTGCGTAAAGCTGCTGGTTCTCCAAGAAACAGAAACAACCAAGCTCAGCCTCACGATGGCGGTAGGCTCAGCGGAGTTCTTTTCCTGCCTTTGAGTTCTTGGGGGCTTGCTTCCGTCTTGGAGTTTGTCCCCACAAACATCCGTGTGTCTTGAAAGATTCTCTACCACATACTGGCAGGCTCAGCTTTTTCCTCTTTGGAAGACGCGTGAACTCCTAGCGGTCCTAGCTTTCCATCACGTGTTTTCAGAGACATGTTGACCTGGGAAAAGCTCGCGGCTCACGTTTCCACTTTTCATGGACTTCAATCTGGGCAACGAAATGACAGATTTCCGCCCACTAGGCAACATATGCAGCAGATAATGTGTGAGTTTTGTAGAAGCCTTAGGGCCTCGGTGTTTCCCGTGTAGAATCAAAGACTTTCCTTGGACACTGATAGGAACCTGAACTCTTCCAGAAAATCTATGTGCTTCCTACAAATGCCATGTGTTCAGGTTTATGCAAAGGAAGCACATGGATTTACCCAGGCCTGGCTTTTCCATCAGCTTGTTCAGGCATGGATGTGTCACGAAGAAGCCAAACCTGTCATGCAGTGTTGGAGGAAAGCTGGTGTTTGTTGGGGCTGCTGGCTATTTTGCAAGCGGTTGCGTGGGGTTGGTTGCGAAGGAGCGCATTCCCAATGTTCGTGCGACAGAATGAAACTTCGGTCAACCTTTATTGACAGATCCTGAAGATGAAAGGCTTCATGAATGTTCTGACATGCTTTCAGACTAGGGCCAGAGATGGACGACCGAGGAGTTGGCAGTGCACGACCAGGAGGAGACCTGCTCTCCACTCCGCAACCATGAGACTTATTCCTCAGTTCCTGTGCCTTGGCATCATTGGGTAAGGGCTTCTCACTTTTTAAGTGAGGCCGAGCTTCAGAGCAGAACAAGTTCGGCCCACGGATGAGAGCCATATTTAGTGTGCGTGACAAAGCTTCCGACGTCCGAGCGGATGATGCCAGTCTGAATTGTTTGGGTTTCAGGTGTCGGTCTGCTGTGGATCCAGCAGTTTCCATGTCACAGATGCAGATGCCTGTGCGGAGGTAGACGTGGGCACGCCCTCTCAGACCTTCGAGCTCGTAGCGGACACAGGTTCGGCAGTAGCAAGCGTGTGCAGACACTGAGAAATGAGAAATGGTCTTCGGTGGATCGCTTGCCCAATCTTTTAACTTCGAGGCAGCAACAACTGCATCGTGATGGACTGCCAGTGTGCCCAGTGCCCGCACGATTGGGGCAAATGCTTTACAGGCCGGACGCAGTACGCAGGGGCGGGCGTGGGGGAAATGTTGTGGTGGCTTTCCTTCCTGAGGCAATGGGAAGTCCAAAACCTTCGACCTGCCAAAATACAAGTCGCAGGACCCTTTGCTGGGGAACAAGGCACAGGCCTCGGCCCAGGACCGTCTTTGGTTTCAGTTCCCGAGTTCACCGCCTCAGGCCGAGATGCTTCCGGCTTCCATGTTGCTGACCTTCGGGAGTGGTCAGATTGCGGCACGTGTCGCATCGGATGAGGCAGTGGCAGGGGTTTGGTACAGGTGGTGATAATAGTAGTCGTAGAGTAGTAGTAGTAGTAGTAGTAGTAGTAGTAGTAGTAGTAGTAGTTGTCGTCGTCGTCGTCGTCGTCGTCGTAGTCGTAGTCGTAGTCGGAGTCGTAGTCGTAGTCGTAGGCGTAGTCGGAGTCGTAGTCGTAGTCGTAGGCGTAGTCGTATTCGTAGTCGTAGTTGTAGTAGTAGTAGTAGTAGTAGTAGTAGTAGTAGTAGTAGTAGTAGTCGTAGTCGGAGTCGTAGTCGTAGGCGTAGGCGTAGTCGTAGTCGTAGTAGTAGTAGTAGTAGTAGTAGTAGTAGTAGTAGTAGCAGTAGCAGTAGTAGTAGTAGTAGTAGTAGTAGTAGTAGTAGTAGTAGTCGTAGTCGGAGTCGGAGTCGTAGTCGTAGTCGTAGTCGTAGTCGTAGTAGTAGGAGCAGTAGTAGTAGTAGTAGTAGTAGTAGTAGTAGTCGTCGTAGTCGGAGTCGTAGTCGTAGGCGTAGTCGTAGTCGTAGTAGTAGTCGTAGTAGTAGTAGTAGTAGTAGTAGTAGTAGTAATAATAGTAATCGTAGTAGTAGTAGTAGTAGTAGTAGTAGCAGTAGTAGCAGTAGTAGTAGTAGTAGTAGCAGTAGTAAGCGTCTTGGCCCAAGTGCAAAACGAGTTGGGGCCCTATGCTGCATGGCTAGCGCTGGAACGTGCTGAAAACGCTGCAAGCGGTGATTCACTCGCAAGAAGGGGTTTTCGAACCGGGGTGAATGCCGCGATCAGTGGCAAGCTCAACCAGCAGCTATGATGGTGAGAGCAGCTCGAGCATCTCTGGTGATTCTGATCCTAATAGTGATGAACTTATGGGCAGGAGCGGAAGTGAAGACGACGGTCCTCACAACACTGCACAGCCTGAGCCCAGGCAGAATCCAGAGGAGGCTGCTGAGCTCGCGTTTGAGCACAAAAGAAGTACCTTTGTGGATGAACTGGTGCGACGGCTTTTTCTGGGCCCACTACGAGCAAGACCAGCAAGCCAGGCCATTGCTCAAGCCGCGACAGGCGGCTGCACAACGCCGGGAATTTTGGAAGCGCTGTGAACATGACGATGTACGCTACTTCCAGGCCTCGGTGGCAAGCCGCATCGTCAATGAAGAACGCAAAATGGACATGGAACACATGGTGGCAGCCATACGGGCCATGCTTGCATCTCCGATACAGGAGAATGACCATGAATGGTTTCGCTGGCTTGGGGCAGCGCGGCTTCCCCCACGACACCGACTGCAGCAGGCGATGCGCAAGCTCGTCTATGACAGCCTGCAAGAAAGAGCAGGAGTGGGAGCAGCGTCAGCGCACATGGTGGCTGACCACTCCACCACCTTGTCCGAGAATGCGCTCTACATTGCCTCCATCCGGCTATTGTGGCCGCTGCTCACGCCCGACAACCAGAGGAAGCTCCAGCAGTGGATTCAGGAGCATGATCTTCTCAATGAAGAAAACCAGAGTGCCTCCTCCACGGGGCGCTGAAACGATCCACTGCCACCGGAGAAAACTGTGGCGACGGTGGAGAGCCCTACAGAGCTCTCTACGAAGAAAGAGGACATCTCGACGAGGACGTCGCCAAGTTCTTAAGGGAGGAATACGTCGCCTACTGAAAACTGCGAGTGAGTGCCTGTATATATTGTACATAGCCCTCCTTTACTTGCTGGTAGGCCGTCGGATCCGACCTATGCTCAAACAACCCGCCTGCAGCCTTACCCCCCACCCTAAGCAGGGCCAACCTGGTCCCAAGTCCAGGGGTAGTTTGCAAACTAAGTCATGGAGTAGAGGTCTTCTTTTAGTCATACTCCTTATTCAGCTGAACAGTACCCAAGCAGTTTGTCAAACTACTGACGTGAGGGTTGGAGGCTCTCCCCACCTGGATCCTCCTGAAGTCGTCACAGAAAGCCAACAGCGACTTCGTGGTCGGACAAACCACAACGGTGTTTTTCTGCAACCAGCGCATCAACAAACGGTGCGCAAGCGAGCTTTTCTACGTGCACAGCAACGGGCCATGCGTAGCGGCACAGCTATGTATCGGGGAAGAAGGGTTACAGCTCAGCAACTAGGCGTCAAACCACAAACCCCGCAAGAAGCTTCTCCTCCCCATCCTCAGCCCGCCAAAAGTCGAAGAGGACCACAACGATTCAATTATCTGTCCTGGAATGCCAGTAGCCTCACCTCCGATAGGTACCAAGAATTGCAGACATGGCTCGGCAGCGAAGCAGGAAGCCACGTAGACCTGGTTGCCATCCAAGAGACGCACTGGCGGGGTCCCCTCGAGTACAGAAGTGGCCGATTCTATGCAGTACACTGCGGAGCTGCTAAGTCTGAAGCCGGGATCCTGGTTATGCTGAACACTCAAAAATTTCCCATGAATCTAATACAGCACACCGATCATATACCAGGCAGACTCATGCATGTGCGCATTGAGGCCGAACCGTGTATTGACATCATAGTGCTGTATCAGTACGCCTGGAGTGCGCCGCGTAAAGCCGGAACCCGCTCAGTGTCTCAGGAAACTGTGCTGGCTCGCAGAGCCGAGCTATGGGCCAAACTGGGGGCCTTGATCTCCAATTTGCCAAGGCGAAACCAGCTGCTTCTTTTAGGAGATTTTAATACTAGGCTGATCCAAGAAGGATCCATGGTAGGTAGGGGTGTACCTTCCTCTTCCACCTGCGGCCATGCGACGAACAGCCACATGCTCCAAGACCTGCTTAGAAATCATGCCCTGGTAGCCCTGAACACTTGGTCTCATCAGGGTTTTAGGTCCTGCACCTACTGTCCGGCGGCCAAGAAAGGTTATAGCCAAATTGATTTCGCCATAGCTCGTGCAAGCCAGTGCGACCAGCTAGCCAGACAAGCCCGGACCGCGGAGCTTCCCTTTGTGCCACACACGGGCATGCGACACAAGCCGATCTTGGGTAGTCTTCCCAAAGCAAGTATTCCGCGCACTAGACCCAGCACGGCTCAACTTCAGAGATACAGGATTGTGTCAGCGTGTAGGCACCAACCCCACCTCCTTGTACAATTTCAAGATCAGGTTGCGACTCTTGCGTCACAAGGGTTAGGCATTTCAATGAACCAGCTCTTAACCTGTAGCTGGCAGAGCATTGCCAACCACCAGCCTTTACCTGGTGCTCAGAATGAGCACGCGCCAGCCACGTCCGTCAAGGCCATGTGGGCACAAAGAAGGCTGGTAGCCTCCATGGCCAGGCGTCTGCAGCACATGCGTGCCTTGCGCAGTCCAGGGTATTTGCGCGCCGTTTCTGACTTGTGGCGAGCACAAAATCTCTTTCTGCAAATGCAACGACAGCTCAGGGATCAATGCCGCAAGCGCAAACGGGAGCGTGTCAACAAGCTCCTCCAGGAGGCTGCTCGTGGCCCACAGAGTCTCACACAAGTGTTTCAACTGGTGAAGAGCATAGCGCCCAAGGCTCCGAAGAGGAGGCTGCAACTGAAGGCTGAGAATGGCATGCCTCTCAGCAATAAAGAAACCATACAGGCCATCAAAGACTACTTTCATGAGCTGTACAATCAGCATACAGCCCACTCCCTGGGACCTATCACGGCCCCCACGCAGCCTCTCCAAGTGACTCTGGCAGAGCTCACTGACGCTCTCGCGGCTCTTCCAGCCAACAAAGCGCTCCCGCAGAGTGTGCCGCCAGCTATACTGTGGAGGGCAGCTGCTTCCACCATTGCCCAACACAGTCTTCCGACACTGAATAAGTGGTTAGCTAAGATGGAAGAACCTCCTCCGGAAGAATGGCACATAGCTGATATTTTTCTGATGCCCAAACCTCAGAAACCCCTTAAAGCGGAATTCCTTAGACCCATCTCTCTCCTGCATCCTATTGCTAAAGCCCTGGCGTACATCCTGAAGCAGAGGATCCAGCTGAAAGCCCTGGCAATGCTGGAAGCTCAGCCTCAATTCGCCTACATGCCACACAGAGGCGTAGCGGATGCTCTCGACAGGGCGCTGTCTCACTTCGCCCGGGTACAGGCAATACTGCAGACACAGCGACAGACTCCACACCTGCGTCAACAGGGGCATGTCCCCCTTCCCTGCCGGGGCGGAGTCTCATTCTCCGTCGACCTTAGGAAAGCTTTTGATTGCATGGACAGGACGCATTTGGCCACAGCCCTGGAGTGTGCCTCCATAGAACCTGAAGTACGGTATGCCATACTCCAACTGCATAGGCAAGCCTGCATGCGCTTCTCCCACGATGGGGAAACCGCTTCCATACCCACCACTAATGGAGTCAGGCAAGGCTGCGGCCTAGCGCCCACTCTTTGGGCCATGTTCACTAGCGTCATTTTAAGCAGGTTACAGGAGCGAATCCCTTGGGAAGGCACAACTGTTTTTGCAGACGACTGGCTTTTTCAGTGGATTGTTGAGAGTGAGGCACAACTGATTTCTGTGATTAAGGACATTGGCTATATATGTGACACTCTTCGATCCTTTGGTCTTAGTCTGAGTCAGGAAAAGTCTGTGGTCATCTTTGGTATCAAAGGTTCCAGCGTCAAAGGGTTTTATCGTAAGCACACCAGCCGCACTCCTAAAGGCAAAGTTGTGAAACTTGAAACCCAGACGGGGCCTATACAGCTGCCGATTGTGGAGGCACACACCTACCTCGGAGTGCGAATCACGTATCGCAATGCTGCTGCTGCAACGCTCAAACATCGTATCAAAGAATCCTGGAGTAGTTTTAACAGGCTGGCTCCCACTCTGCGCAGCTCAAGCCTCACACTGCGACAACGTGTTTTAGTGTGGAAAGCCTGTGTTCGAGCCACACTCATGCATGGTTTAGACTGCACAGGTCTCAGCCAGAAAGGTCCGGAGCTGCTAAGAAAACACGTATCCAAGCAGGCCCGCCTTCTGGCCAAGTCCCCATCCCACATTACCCATGAAACCTCGAGGGCTTTACTGCAGCGACTCAGCATACCGGATCCGGTCTGTGATCTGCAGCAAAGGGTGTGCAAGCGGGTCCATCAAGTTCGCACAGGTCAGATGAGTGCATTGCAGCCTCAAAGGGTGAAGGCACACTGGAATTATCTAGGCAATCACCTAGAAGGTTTTCTTGATCCTGCCCAGAAACCCTCTTTAGGAAATAGTGGGACCCTGGCACATGACACACAGTCTAGACTGCAGGAAGTTAGAAGTTGCGCTCGACCGGTTGCATGCCCGACCTGTGGCGTATATTTTCTTTCTGTCAAGACGCTACGCCAGCACATATCTCAAAAGCACAAGCCTGCCAACACTTTGTGCCCTAAGACCCCCAGAACCCAACAACAAATGAGAAGGGATTTTATGAAGCATGCTGTTAAAGGACTGCCCACCTGTAAGCATTGTGACTGGCAGTTTGCGTCTTGGCCAGCGTTCTGTCAACACTTTGAGAAGCTCAGATGCCCGATTCTGCATGCTAATGAAGCAAGCGGGGGCTCGGGAATGCAGGGTCAGGCACAGGTGCAGCCGCCTGTCCATAGTGACACCGACATTAAGGTCTCCAATCAAGCCTCTGACGTCAGACCACAATCCGCAGAGCTCAGCGCTCCAAATACTGCCAGTGTGGGGACTCCGGAGCCGCCGACCCTCCTGTTTCAGAGTCTTTCAACACTTTTCGAGACGATTGACATGAGCACTCGCACTGTCATGCAGCAAGGTGACTGGCAGAAACCAGCTAAGCACATATGTCAGCAAGATGAACTGCACCATTGCCCTTTTTGTGCACAGTGGCTTGCGAGACCACAGTATCTCACGAGACACATTGCTGCTCAACACTGTGAATGTAAACCAGTGCTCGAACGGCTCCAGACGTGGCTCGAAGCACGCCGCTCAACGGTGCCTAGTCCTTGCCAGTGGTGCCACGTGCCCTTCCAGGCCAAGCACGTCAGTCGGGCAAAGCATGCACAGCATTGTGTTATTCTTGTGCGTACCGGCATTCTCTTTTTGTTGGGTCAGCACCACACCTTGCAGGATTCAGCTCCTCCCCATGGCTCTTCAAATGTCGGAGGAACAGCAGAAGGAGATGCTTGCAGCCCAGGACCAGGCGAACCTCATGAAGAGTCTCATGGAGAGTCCCGGGACCATGCCGGCGTCGCTGGGAATGGCTGGAGCACGAAGCAGCCAAGAGCCGATGCAGGCGGGAGCTGGGAACGACAACAAACGAGGAGTTCGGGAGGAGGACCAGGAGCCGGAACGCCGACAGGGCAAGGGCTCCAAGCTTCCGCGCAACGAGGCCAAGGGCTCCTGGAACAATCGTCGCTCAGGCGGTGGCTGGGGAAACAAGTGGTGGACCGAGGAGGAGAAGAAGTCTGCGGACAAGGACGAGGCCGAGACCGTGACCGAGTTATGCCAGGCCATGGCTCAACTCCTTCTTCGCCACGAAGATCAACACAATGTGAGCCGCACCGAAAGTGGCTTCATCCTGTTTTGCCAGACACAAGGCATGTTGTCGATGGTGTCGGAAATGCACAAGACAACGGAAGTCTGGCAGACCACCAAGACCAACAACCCGGAGAAGCTCACCTTGTCCCTGAGGGCCACCCTTCTGAACCGGTTCATGACGGTGTGGCATCAAAGGCTGGAATCCTGCATAGCAACGGAGGAGGCCCGGAAGCAGGCTCAGGAACTCTTGATCATCAACGAGGATGGCACCGTCCCCTACCTGCAGTACAACAGGACAGCTATGAAGCTGGAGATCAAGACGGATCGGGACCCCATACAGATGGAGGAGGTCCTACGGATCGTCAAGGAGGTAGGAGATTTGGCCCTCCTGCCCCTGAC
>CAJNDV010001097.1:0-15674 GCA_905221635.1 Symbiodinium sp. CCMP2456
CAATTCCATATGCCTTGTCTTGGATGATCTTTTAACGAAAACCTCGATTCAGAAACTAGTCGCAGCAGGAGCTGGTTCCAAGAGGTATGCGTGCTGGTTGTCCCAGGCAATGAGTCCATTGACGCGAATATTACAACATAGCCTGAAATCTCAACAGTAAGCCGACGCATGTTAGATCCTCCCGCCTCAGGAAACGACTTTCACAGCCTACGTGTTTCGTTGTGCACAGACACGCTCGAGTAGAACAGTGTTGATTAAGACATTGATAGCGGAAGACTGCGTTACACGTCTCGAGCTTCAAACTTCGGAACACCCAAACATGAATTTCGAACCTGAGCCGAAGGTGACAAGTCGTCGTGCATGTACGGCCTCTAACCTCAGAACGTGAACCACCAAGCCTCAGAGCCAGAACCTCTACCTCAGCACCCATTATTGCCGCAGCGGCTCCTTCTGCGGCCCACATCCTTCACCCGAAGCCCAGCATGTCCCAACTGTTAGGCCAAGATCACATGAAGATTTCAGCAGGCCTCATCACCGCCTGTATGTGATTTTATCTCCCAGTCCAATGGACTTTAAATCTGGACAGATTAATTGGACTTGCATCGAACACCATGCCGAATCCCGATTGGATGTGCCCGCATAGAAGCCCAGATTTTTGATTTTAGACCAAGCATATTATAGACCGCAACCCAGCCTAATCATCCAAGCTATTAGTGTCAGCCACTGCGAGGCAGAACGAGGCTAGAACAACCTTTTCCTGATTTGCTGCTGTCCTGTCGCATTCACTCGAGTGACAAAAGGGCGCACTGCCTGGCTCCATGCACGGGCCCGGAACGGCAACATTCGTTGCTCCGGGCAGGGTTTCTCTGACAGCCTGAAGTATACTAAGTATATGTATTGTGCGCACACCAGGACGCTTAGAATGAGAGGTTCATTCAGGACGGTGTGCTGCATCCTGAAACCTAGTATTTGTTTGCACCCACACTCAACGTGCGCGTTACAGGACGGGTCGTTCCTTGGGCCTTGGGGCTGGCATCCCAAAATGCTGTCGCACACGATCCTTTGCCAGGCATTCTGCAATTACATTCACGTGAAACACAAGGCTGCGTCACCTGGAAGCTTCTGCTGGGGCCGGCAAACCGTTCACATAGTCGCGTACTTCTTGCTCCGAGGGCCTGCAGCAGTAGGTCTGTTTAGCTGCTTTCCGGTTGGACTGCGATGTTCTCCGCCGTGCGATAACTCCATGCAATCATAGTGACAGAGCGGTAGCCAGCTACTACACAAGGAGACTGCGAATGTTACACATAAGTACACATAAGCCGTAAAACTGCCACAGGGACGAGTCGCATGCTTTCTTGATCGTCCGGGTGCATCTTGTTGTACCGTTGGTACGTCCACCGCACCACTTCCATGCAAGCTGCGACTTCGTCTCCGCAGCGCGTTGTCGGCCAAGAGCGCTGGCAGGATTGCACTCTCTCGGATGGGCCTTGTGTCATTCATCTGGCTAGGGCGACACCATGATATTTGCATTGGCTATTGCTATCTGCTATCCCGTACACCTCTTGTTTAGCAGTGGAAACCATACAAAGACAGCTGACACAAGATGCTATGTTTCATGTTGTGCTCCTGTAGTAGAAACAAATTTAGCAAAGAACTGCGGGTGCGTCGGGTGTTTTCAACTCGGGATTTATCTGGTACCGACAACGCTAATTTCGGCATGAAAACGAATGGTCTCAACTTTGATCGCTGACCAATCTCGATTGCTAGTATACCAGAGTGCAGATTGCGATGCTGCTTTCAGACGGTGAGATTCGTAATTCTACGAGCCGTGCTCGCATTGGGCTTTCAAGACCGTTTCTGAAGCCAACACAGCTAGACGAACACCATTCTGAAAGGAGATGCTGAAACACGAACATCATTCCAACTATTTGATGCTTTGAGATTCGTGGCACTTGCCACGAAACGATTGCCGAGAAAACCCTCCACATTATTGCAAGCCCAAGGCACAAGGGTACTCCACTTTGTAGAACTTCTTGTCGCGATCGCTTTTCGGATAGAATTCTCCTTGAATGGCTCCGCGTCCCGGAAGTAGCATCTTGAACTCAACAGCTGTCACTGCTGATCTTCTCGTCAACCCAGGCGCCCGTGGGGCCCCAGCTTCATCTGCTGCTGCTGCACCACCGGCGCACGGCGCAGCGGCTCCGCCCAATCGTTCGGACCCCGATCTTCCCTGCATTTCCTGCATGCGTGTCGCAAGTCTTGCCTCTGCATCCTCCATACATGCTCTAACCCGTTTCTTCACCTCCGCCTCGGCCTTCTCTTGGTTCTCTTGTGTCTGCCTGTCTTCCATCTTCTGCTTGGCCATTCGCCGCAGGGGTTCAAACTCCCGCGCATTTTCTGGATCCAATTCTGCTACCATCTGCACAACAGCTTGCTCTTCATCTTTCCACTCGGGCTGCGACTGCCCAAGCAAGCCCGCAAGCATGCTCTTTTGTTCTTCCGCTGTGGCATGCGGAAACAAGCCTCGAATCAGATGCTGGCAGAGCTCCAGCTTCCGTGGCGCTCTTTTCTTGCCGCTCTCAGTAGTCACCGTGAGCTCCGGCAGCGCCAATGCCGCGATGATGGCTTGAATCTGTGGCACTGTCAGGAAACAGCGTCCCTGCATCACAGCTGCCCTGACCATGCTTTGCTTTTCACCCGTAATCATGTAGGCTGAGCCCAATTTGCCCATCTCCCGTGGCAAGCAGCACCGTGGAAGCAGCCTAGTGGGCACGTGGCAGAACTCTTCCGTCATGACATCGTCGGAGCAGCTGAAGTTGAACAAGAACTCCGGCTGCAAAGCTTGCTCCAAGTTCTCGCTCTTCAAGTACACAAACGCCTCACGAATGCCAAAGGAGACACACGACATTCGCCAACGAAGCTGCTTCTTTACATAGTTACTTACGTCAACAGGAAGAGCATGCTGCCGATGTGTGGAGTCGTGAGAGAAGCGTTCCGGGGATATTGGGGTGCCTCGGGAAGTGGCTTCAGTACTTAAGTGTTCGGCTTCATCTGGCTGGGCCTCTAGTCCACGCCTACAACAATCAACACATAGTCAAGGCTCTAGTCCATCATCGCCAACGTCTGCACGGGACATTGGCAGCGCCAGGCAGCAATACTTCCGGAAACCCAATGCCATGTAATACTGGTCCGATTCCCGGTGGAAGTAGACCTCGCCCATCTGAAACAGGCAACCTGAGCCAAGGGTTTTGAATGCTGGGTTCCCTATGATGTTGCAGACGTTGCAGCCCCTTGCCTGCCCAGCACTTACCGACGGTCCTCCACGAGTCGGAAGCCCCCTGCATCAAGTACGCCGCAGCTGCCGCGGACCTTTGGTTCGCGGCACCTCCGGCTGCTCTCCATGTCATGGTTGCCAGCTCCGAAAGGGAAGGAAACTTTCGTGTCCTGGCTTGACTCGAGGCGTCCCTGTCGGGGATATCCGGCAATTTGGTAGCATTCGCATCATAGAAGTGCGGGATCTCCCGTGCCATGGTCTTCTGTCCTGCAGGCGACTGCCAGCAGGTCCACCAATCGGAATCGGATGGTAGAATCTTCGGCGCACCACTCACAGAGCCATAGGGGTTCAAGGAGGCCACAAAGTACTTCATCTCGTTGGATGCTTTGTCGTTGCTGTTCATGTAGTTGATCTGGCGACGAAGGTAGTTGAAGCACGACTCCAGAGTATCCTTGCTGGAAGCCGTGCCACCATACATGCGTCGCGCCAGCAGCATGATGTCGGGGTCGTTGGGGGCGAACTCTGTGTGAAGCAAGCGTCGCATCAGCATCCGCGGGAGCGGCTCAGTGTGCCAGGACAGGTCGTTGAGAACGTCCTGAAGTTGCGCCGTGCCAAACCCCTCCCGGCACATTCTCTCTGCTTTGAGGACGGCAGAAGTCAACGTCTGTAGATGCTTTGCCGCGGCTTCCCTGTCCTTCTCATCTGGAAACAACCACAAGGCGATGCAGTGTGGGAGGCCGAGAAAGTAGTGCAGATTGCTCCACATAACCTCTGCCGCCAAATTGGTGGCGAGGCTATGGATCTCTTGCAGGTTTAGGGCCTCTTGCTGCAGCCACGGCTGCACGCTGTCCACAGGAACAGCCGGCGTGGTCGAAGGAGTCATGCCCAGTCGATCGCACAACGCGGAGTCATGCGTGGTCAGCACGCATTGCACCGCCGTTTTCATCCACAGGTCTGCGCCGAGTGCTCGCCTTGCAGCAAACATCTGCTGCGAGATGCCTCCTGCAGCCATGAGTTTCAAGTCTCGATAGTAGGCTTGCTCTAGCGGGCGAGCGCAATGTTCGAGGATGACGATGCGCTTTCTGAGCTGGGGGTCTTCATGGAAATCCAGAATCATTGCTGCGGGGCCCCGCCCACTGTAGTACTGATAGAGCTCCGTCTTGTTCGCAAAGTCCGGTGGGCTATCCTCGTCAGACCACGCACCGTCGTCCGCAGCCGGCTCCTGGCCCGCCGCAAGCTCCTTCAACATTCCCTGCGCCAGGGAGAAAAGATACACTGGCTGCATGACTCGCCGACTTTCCGACGAACGCAAACCTGTAGAGACATTCATTCGTTCCCGGGGGCCTGGAAAAAAGCTACGGCTTTCAAGCCTTCACGCTGCACTGTCCAGTCGTGCAGGAGCTGTCGCAGGGCCTTGTTCAGCAGGAACCAAGCTTTGCTCTTCACCTCAGATGGAGCATGGAACCTCATGGCATTCCCAACATGGAAGCAGGCAGGACGCGCAAAGAGCAGGCGAGATGCAAAGGCACACCTTGAGCGAATGCTGCCAGATGCCAGAAAATCATCCAGGCAGAGTGGCGCTGAGTCCACATCCAGCGTGATCCCTCGGTCCTGGGCTATCGCTTCCGCCAAAGAGTGAAGGTAGTTCTCTGGCTGGTACCTCGGATACAGTCTCAAAGCTTCGCGCTTGTCGACTGCATGCTCCCCAGTCAAGAAAGAGCCGTGGTTGTAGTTGCCTCGGGGGCGGCCAAGCATGTCTGGCTCTACTCCATCAGTCGACTTTCACTCTCAGCAACGGACAACAATTGCTGCACTAAGCCAAACTGGTCCGAGAGGCAGGCCAATGTAGCCTTCAACAGAACCATAGCCATCTTGGAGTGATTGACACTCCGCTTGAAGCAGTTCCAATGCGAGTGGCAAATGTCGTTGTCTACGACGCCGACAACGCCAATGCACTGAAGCAAACAAAGGAAACCCTTGTTCTGGGACCGTTCCTCGTCCGAAACCTGCGCAGTGCCGTGACAGGTGACATCTCTTATAGTTCCGGCCGGACTATTGTGCGCCCCCTGAATGCAAGCAGGGGGCGAAGCGGAGAAGCGGAAGTGCCTGCAAGTCAACAAGAGCAGCCTTCGTCAGATCTGCCCCGGCCGCATACTCCGAGAGAACCTCTTTCTTCGGCACGAAGCTCGCCAATGTGTGTCGCGAAGTGATCCACAGTGCATGGTTGAGGGCTTTCAGGTGTGCCTCGCAGGCGCACTGCTCTCCCAAACAAATGCAAGGCTCATGTGGCTTCACCTTCACCTCCATGAACCTCGCAGCCGCAACCCAGTCGAACATTGGTACTGAGCGGGCGACGTAGTAGGCCCCTGTGGTTTTCGGCTGCTTCGATCGGGTTGGCCTCGGGACTCACGCGTGCGGCAGTTAGGTCCGTTTCGCATCTCTGCTGCTGGTCTTTCTTAAACGCACAACAATCGTCACTGGAAGCATCTGTGTTCCTGGTCCTGAGCAGACATGTACAGCAGCACCCGCACCCGACACACAAGCGTTAGCAGGAATGTGCTTAACCGTCCAAGCCGTCACAAAAAAAAGTTCTCATGTCCGACCCTGCACAACAGCATCGTGCATGCGTGGCATTCGGCCGGAGCAAAGGGGCTGGTCACCCTGATCATTGCCCCGGCCCCCAAAGAAGATTGCCTCACCCCTCTGATTGCGCGAGTCAGGCTTGCGTTCTCGCTTCGCAGAATGTCTCAGGTAGGCCGGTAGCTGAACCAGCCGGGGGTAAAAGACCAAACCTGCACGTGTGCCTGCTGGTTATATCATGTGTTGCTTTTCTTTGTGTGTGTGGGTGTTTCTGCATGCGCGCGTCTATGTACCTGTGTCTCCGTGTGTACACACCTAAAGCAAGCCTGCCCTGCAACGCAGCCCACAATGCAAAGGTGCCAGCGGGTACTTTGTAGCTGTAACTGGACAGGATGAGGACGTGCCTGGGGTTTTTGCTCATGTTCAGATTGTTCAGGCAGTCCCTCCAACGCGCAGGGATGTATGAACGCCCCAACACATGTCTCTCCATACCTCCTTCGCTGGCATGCAAATCACGCAGGCTCTCTGCGTGCCCCAAACAAAGCTGCATCGTGTCAGGAACGAAACCGCGATAGGTTCGAAACGATCTCCAGCAACCCGCCCACCCTCAGCTACCCCCGACCCCACCCCCGACCCCAGCCCACACCGCCCCACCCCTTCCCAACCCACAGCACCCCAGCCCACCCCACCCGTCCCCTAAAGCTGATGCTGACGATGATATCTCTTGCAGTGAGTGATGGCCGATCAAATGTCGAGCTTTTTTTTTTGATGTTGGCCAAACTCCGTGGTTGTCGGTTCACGGCTTCGAATTGTCGGGAATGACGCTAAGTCCCGCTAGGTCTCAGAATCTGCCGTTACAAGGGCTTCCAAATCTTGGGGTTTCTGGCTCTTCGTGCGGGAATCTAGAATAATCCTGCCAGTTGACACACCCAGCGCTTACAACGTAAGGGTGAGCCCGTTTCTGTGCGTGATGGTGCATGAAGCTGCGTTATCATTGTGTCGATGCCAAATCTTCTGTTCTCAATGATTGCGGTGTACCGGCCCATGTGTCGCCAGCACACCTGTAAACATTCATTACATCAGGTCGCAAAGTTGAGGAAGACTCTGAGGTATTCGTTGCTTGGGGCCTGCAGGGAGGGGCAGGGGATGCAACAACCCAAGCAACACACGACGGGGCGGAGAGCAGCGAGGCAGTTCACGTGCCGCAGAACTATTTCAGCTGCTGCACACATGTCACATGTCCCATTGAAGCTCCAGCAGCCCTCGGCCCAGCCTATCGGATGAAGAGGCATGCGGTCGCTTCTCCAACGCCTCTTGCACGATCTTGGGAACTGCCTCAGCGCACTGAAAGATGGTTTCTCGCATCACACCACAGTCGCACTCCGAAGCGAAGCAAAGCACAGGCATCGATTGGCTTCCACATTTTGTCTGTGCTACACAGAACTGCGCTCACTTGAGCACGCGGCAGGCGCCGCGGCCGTGCTGTGCTGGAATCTTGAATGCTCCAATGCACATTACGACCCGTTCAGACTTAGTAACTTCAATCGTTGGCTGGACCCCTACTTCCAGGACAAATCACAACCCAACTTCAACCGATGCCGGGAATCCTACCTTTATGAAAATCCAAACCCAAACCTCAACCGACGCTGGGATTTCTACTTCCACGCAAAGTCAATCTCCTACTTTCATTCAACTCACAAACCAAAATTTCCCCGATGCTGCACATATTCACACGGCCTGCGGCTGTGCGCCGCGTGCAAACACTGTCCTGTACACAAACTCCAGGTACAAAACAACTCCGCTGGCTGCTTCCACGGACCCCTTTGCAGGGCTCTGGGGCCCTGCCCGGCCGGGTTTGCAGGGGCTTTAGAGGGGCGCGGCGTGGGGCCAAAATCCTGTGTTCTGGCCATTGGAGTTGAGGACCCCCCCCTCCCAAATAGGCTCTAATAGCGTCTATAGGCGCCTATTCGTGGCTGATAGAGCCCTACAGTCAGACCCAGATACACGCCATTTCCCAGCCAAACGGGTGGCAGCAGCCGCGCGCGGACTTTGGACTGGACGCGCGCCGAGGCTTTTCAACAAGCACACGGAACAGCAGCTATCAGCACACCTAACTCTGCCTAAGCAATCTCCTATTCAGTCTGTTAGTTTCGACGATAGCAAGCGCATAGCAGCGTCCTTTGATCAAAAACCATGGCCGATGCCGAGTGGAGAACTCAGTCGATGGAGTGCACGGGAGGCATGGTGCTGGGCAGAGCGTTCGTCTTTGCCGGCGGGACCACACTCTCGGAGGTGCGTTGCTTTTGCTTGGCCGGTTCCCCCTCCTCAGACGGGGGTTCGCGCTTCTTGGGGTCAGAGTCACCGTTGTCCTTGGCATGGCCCTCGGCCTCCTTTTCCTTCCACTGCTTAACGGCCGCTTGCACGGCCGGGTCGTTCGTCGACCTGAGCTACACCGCCCTGAACCGACGTTATCCCCAACCTCAACCCACAGCAGCATTGCATCACGCAGAAAAAAAAACTTTATCAACAAACCTAACGAGCTGTTCTCAAATCTTCGCAACTCAGCGCCGACCTACAATTCAAAGGCCACTGCCGGGGCCCTCAGCCACGAGGGCTTGAGTTCCACATTGAAAGTGCCATCTGTATATATGAGAAAAACCTGCGTGCACAAGCCCCTCAACCCTCTGCCCCCCGAGACCTACAACAAACGCCCAAGCCCCATGCATCTATCACCGCACGGGCCTAATCTCAGAATTAATGCGGGCAAGCTACTCAGAAATGATCGTGATCATGGTTGCATCTGTGATGGGAACGGCTCTGCTGGATCCAAGCACGGTGTCGACATAGCGCGCACGCACGCCCTTGGTCTGGGACTGGGAGTCCAACACCAATGTCGGGGTGCCATCCGGTTGCTTTGCCTCAGTGACCTGCCAGTCCTTGCACCCGCCTCTCTTGTCGGGGCCAGGCAAAGGAGCCCAACACAACTGTGTGGGGTCGATGAGGTACTGGCAATCGTTCAAAGTGTAGACAAAGGGCTGCGCCACTTCCTCCGCGGCATCAATAAACACAGCTCGTGTCAACGCATGCAAGACAAAACTGGAAAGTTCCGGCACAGACTCCTGCTCTTCTTCGTCCCAATCAGCGAAATCATCATCTGTCTCGGTCTCCTTGACACAGTAAATACAGCACCAGCCCTACGTTACAGTAGGTGCTGGGACCTTCTGAGATCCGGGCCGGCAGTCGGGCCGTCTGCGGTTGCTGCGTGCCGTCGTTCTCGAGGGCCCCAAGCTCAACACCAGGTCCTAGAGCTAAAAGGATCTGTTGAGGGTTTCGGGCTTACCAGAACTGCACGAAGGTGGGATCTAAAATACGGCTACGTAGGGCCGGGGAAAGATAATGAATGCTGAGCTCCTGCTTTCTTCGCACCAGCAAACGGCTCCGCTTTAACGTTGCTCTTGGCGGCCTGCTCCTGCGCCGCGGTCTCCATAATCGTTTTCGCGAACTTCGGTTCGTGGGGCTCCCCCTGCCACACCGCCTGCTTCGTGGCACCCTGCTCTGTGACGTCGTAGATCTGCCACGTGAAGCCGCGTTCCAGCTCCACTTCCACCCGATCATTGCTGCCCTTGACATACACCAGGTAAAAGATGTCCTCGCCCTGGTCACTGGTGTCCGCTTCAAGGATGTAGCCGGAGTCACCGAAACCCTCCTGGGCTGCACCACTGTTGCCAGCAGGCGCGGCGGTGGGCCCACCAGGTGCCTGTACCTTCTGCTGCTGCAGAAAGTCGACCACACACTGCGGCAGGGGAGCTGGCGTGTTGCCCTGTGCAGCGGGAAGGCTTCTTGCCCACCCGCCGAAGTCAAGGCTGCCGGCAGGCAGATGCGAAAGCTGCCACCTTGTGTAGGCGTGCATCTCCTGAAAATTCCATTGTGTTTTTTCCGCAGGGCGACCCCTGCGTTCGTACTCTCCTTGCCAGGTCTCGATGCACTTGTCCGGGAATCTCCTGGGTCGGACAAAGCGAGCGGAGCTCCTACTCGAGGAAGGCATGCGTAGGCCTAAGAGCCCGGCCCTGGAAGCTTGTCGGCCGGTGTGCACCCAAAAGCAAACGCGATGGCCCCGAACACCAACTCGCGTCCGCTCTTCTCTGCTTGCGAAGTACCCAGGAACGTCTTGTCGCAAGCTTGCATCCACTCGTGCAGGTGGCAGTCCTGGGTGTAGTCAATTGAAAAACAAAATCCGAAGATTGCGGAGCTTCCTTCCACATGCGCCACAGACGTGACTCAGGCTTGCGCTGGAACTTCCTTCAGAGACTTCTGCTTGAACTCTTTGCACACAGTCCGTCGGCCGGTGTTGGAAATTGTCTTCTTGGGTGCTGCTTTTCTCTGAGCGTTGGGCTGCTGTCTGCGGTGGTTTCCAGGATACCTGAGGCGCGATGCATCTGATGGTGGGTTTGGCCTAGAATAAGTACTTCGAGTCATTGCCAACTATCCATGAAACAAGTGCTCTAAAATCTCTAGAAATGCACACCGGGCAAACAGCAGACGGCCACGTCAAGACAAATTAAATTTACTTGCCATATCGAAGATCTAGTGAAAGCGCACAGGTGATTTGTTCGTTTCAAGACACGGTGTTGTTGGTTCGTGTTTGGCGCTATTAAAAAAACGGTTTGAAGATAATGTAGACAGATACGGATACATCTTTTGGTGCCTCGTCGCATGTTGTCCCTCCGCTCAGACTGAACAAGCAACTGCAACTTTCAGCATCATGCAACTCAACAGCGTGGGCTGCGTGCTGACGGTACTCCCCTGACGTGCCGGGCTCCGTGGGGGGAAGGGGAAACCCAAAACCGCCGAACCTAAAGACAACAATCCCCAATTGCCAGCGAGCAGATATCAATCATCCGTCGAATAGGGGTAGATTCTTTTGTTGCGGGCGTGCTGCGTCAATGCCGGGGTGGATGCAGTGGGAGCAAGCATGGGCTGGCTTGGCTGGAAGACCTCCGCCTTGTAACCCAGAGGCTGCACGAGCTTCCTGGCGGATGGCTTCGGCGGAGCAGGGGGCTTGGGCGGCCCCGAGGGATTTGCTGGCACGGGCTTGGGTGGCACCGACGCTGAAGCCATGGCACAACTTCAGGCAGTACACTAGGCTTCGCAGGACGCCGAGGGCTGGAAAGAAGATCGAGCAAGACTTTACGCGGAGCATCGCAATGAGCAAAACCCAGCAGCAGCCTGAACAGCACTTCAGGTCACAAGCGTATGCTCCTCTGGCCACTCACCATTGAGCCTCTCTGACTCTTTGTCATCCTCTGCGCAACCCGGTGCCACAGACTCTCTGGAGCTATGTAACATGTGCACACGTGAGGCTTGGACTTTTGGGCTTGACTGAGCCTGGGAAACCCGGGTCCTACTACTACATGGCCTAATGAAGGTCTGAAAAGCCCTAGCAGCCTCAGTTCAAGGAACAAACTGACTTCGAGCACACTGGCATACTATACTCGAGTTCTCTGAACTGTCCGAGGTGTCTCGAGTAAGCTCAGTCGATCATCTCGAAGCAACACAAGCCTACAAGCTGGAGTACGGCAACCATGGAAAAGTTCATACAGTTCCCCGCTACCGCGGCTGCGCGTTGTGTGCAGGTCACAGGAAGCTCTGGCACTCCCATGGTTGCTGCTGTCCCCGGTTCCACTGGAAAGCCCAGGGTCGCGAGCCGTTCGCGGGCCGTCAACCATCTCCTCGTGGCAAAGTGCCAAAGCAAGCCGCCTGACATTCGCAAGGTTGGGATGCGGCCCGAGGTCGCGCTCCACACCAAGCGATTGTGTGGATTGTCTCGAAGATTGGCAATCAAGTCGTGGTCCGACTCGGCTTGCTTCTTGAAAAGGCGCCGGTACGTAGCGCACAAGGATTGAACGGCGGTTTTCTCTCTCTTGGTCAGGAGCCGCCGGAAGTCCATGCTCTCGAACTCATGGTCCTGGGCGGGGCTGACCGACCCTCTCATTGAACCCGATGCGCGACAAACTTTTATCTTGAAATTCGGCTCACTGCGCCGCAGTAATACATATACTCCACTGACAAGGCACTGTCAAGCCTCGCCTCAATCTCTTCCACGCCAGATCGTCGCCCTCTCGCCGAATTTCATACGATGGAGAGAAGACATAGTCATGAGGCTTGGTCTGCACAGCCTTCCGGATCGTCTTCGCAACTGCGCGGTAGGCAGCCACAATATCGTAGGCCATGCGCACCCTTTCTTTGTGTTGCAAGAAAACGTACAGCCTGTTTCTGGCCGCACCTCGGTGACCCACGTCGTCACAGCTGACCTTGAAGATATGCAGGTAGTAGTGGTAGCCATAAAGGAGCTGAAGCATCTGCACCCGGAGCTCCTGAGCAGGACCGCGAAGCCAAAACATTACATATAACAGCCCGATCTTCCGGTTCGGGTCCCCTTAGCAACGGCGGTCCTGCACATTCTCGATCAAAATCACGGGCGTGCGCTTCTCGATGTGTCTCTTCGCATGGCACGCGAAGGTGGCGGCTGTTTTGCCGTTCTCGCACATTCGGAGGCCTGCCCGACTGTGATCCGGACAAGGGAGCCCCGCGGTCTCCCAGGCTGCCGCTGTTGAAGGCCCGAACAGCGGGCACCTCCTGTTGTGGGCGTGGCAGTACTGGCTGCTACACAGTGGTGCCTGCGCGATCTTGTGGACCTTCTCTGAAAAGGTGTCCGCTTCGCAAATGGTGCCGTCGGGGACGACCTGGTTCAAGTCCCCGAAGAGGCAGAAGTCCATGCTTCTGCGACCTGTTACCTGCTCGCACCAAGCAGCATGCTCCTTTATCATCTGGCGGCATCGCCCCTCCCACT
Organism: Symbiodinium sp. CCMP2456; assembly: GCA_905221635.1. Lineage (NCBI taxonomy): Eukaryota > Dinophyceae > Suessiales > Symbiodiniaceae > Symbiodinium > Symbiodinium sp. CCMP2456. The sequence continues at coordinate 12,705 of CAJNDV010001097.1, forward strand.
CCTAGGTGTGCAACCAAGAACGGACCGGACAAATGCAAACAAACAACTAAACAATGAAACCAAAAAGCAATACGTTGACACACGCACACAGACACAGGGGAGATGGACGCACACATGTTGCATTAGCCGTACGTACTTACTTCGTCATTACACAGGTACAAACAAACGAAAATCAAGGGAGGAGCGCGACAGAGAGAGTGCAAGAGAGTCGTGGAACACCCAATAGACCGCAAAGCATGCTCACCTGCATCAGGGCATCATGGCACGAGAGGCAGTGAAAAGAGACTCTCTGCGACAGCGCTTGGGTGTCGTTCACAGTCTTCTCTATCAGGGCGAACGCCATTTCCGCAGTGGCTATGCCGCTGCAGGAACTGCTTGTGTGTTTGGCCGTGCAGAGCATAGAGACCTGTGACAGACCATGACAGTATGGGCGGGGGCAAAATTTCTTTCTATCGGGTCCTCGCAAGTTCCATCACAAAAAACATCCGCCTCAAGTTCTGCTGTCGTCCGCAATTTGCGCAAAGCATACCAAGCAAGCTGGAGACAGCGTCCGGCCCTAGCCAGCCGGCTGCTGTCCGAGGCAAGCTCCTGTGAAAACCCCGAAAACCCCCGTGCTGATGTGGTTGCAATCCGGCATTATGAGATCAGCCCATGCATTTTCCACTGGTCCTCCAAAGGCTCGGAGCTGCAAATGCTTGGGCTAGAAGTTTGGCTGTCGCCCATCTCTCCACCGACATCTGTGCTGGGGCCAGATCGGGTGACAATCGTCATCGTCGTGTCGGAGGGCGGCATCAGATGGAACCCATGCCGCCCGCAAGACCCTAGTAAACTACGCTGTGTTGCTCTGTCTTGCACAGAGCTACAAAGACAAAGAGCCTAGATGCTCTGAACAAATGGCCGAGTCCACATGCTGGGCAACGCGAGCAGGACCAAAGCTTGCAGCACGGTCCCGAACAGTCACCAGTTACTATGTTACTGCACACTCAGGCACAGACCACCACGGGAGCATAGGCACCCGCTTGAATGTCCGGGGAAAAGATCCAGAAGAGCTCTGCTGGGGATTTCCCGATAGTGGATCCGTCCATGGAAACCTGGGAAACGCTTGGGAGGTCTGACGATTCGGGAGGAGCAAATCGAAACTTCAGGCGCGGGCATGCAAAGTGTGATGCTGAGCAAGCTCCGCAGAGGCTCGCATCCAGTATACGCCCTAAGATATCTGGCATGCACAAAAGCCGTGGCTGCACACCGAGCAAATGCTGGATCAAACTGTACCTGGATTTATCCTGCCAGCCTAGACACCGTGGCACGTCTGAGGAAGCTCGGAAGTGAGTGGCGATTGTCGAAACCGTTCAATCGAAGCTGATTCGTGACCGTGAAGGCCTTGCTGTCAGTAGCCGCGTCGGGATTTGCACTGGCCTCCAGGTCGCGGTCCTGATACACAGAACACGTGCAGCAAACAAGCAGCATCAACACAAGTGCGCACACACACCCCGATCAAAAGAACCCCCCCCCCAAACACACACATACAAAACATGTATACATACCGACAATACCGCAGCCGCTGGCTGCTCACACCCGGCCGAGCATCCGTGGCCGATTTTGCAACGCTATCCTTCCACATCGTCTGAGCTGTCTTGAGCATCATGGCGAAACTCATTCGCCGAAAAGCTTTGCGGCTTTTGTCTTGCATGTCTTCCTTCAGGCGTTTGAAGGCCTCTCCTCGACACATCATGCCAATGTGTTCGTCCAAGTGCACGGAACACTGCGCAAACAGTCGTAGGGCCAGGTGCTGCAGCTCTGCCGTGATTGGCAGGACATTGCATACGGGGTCCAAGCAAAACCTGATGAACTCCCACACCGCTGGTCTTTCTACGGGAGTCGTGATGAAATCGAAACCAGGGGACAGGCGGCACTGATTCCATTCAGGGGCCAAGCGTGCCAGAAAACGTGGACTGAACAAAGCCTCCCCGGGCAGCGTGCCGCTCTCGTCGATTTTGACGGCTATCATGCTGATTGACCCGGCACGGGGCATCGTCACATACATGCCCGAGCTGGCAGCGAAAAGCTGCACCAGCATACTTTTCAAGGACTTGAAAGCATGCCGCTTCTCTGCGTCTTGCCTGTGATCGTGAGAAATGGACCACAGCATATAAGACATCACAACACTGGTGGGCTCCGCATTGCAGTCTGCCCAGTATTTCGGAGGTTTTTTAGCTCTTCTGTCCTCTTGATCTGGCTGAAACAAACCACTCCTGGCGAAACCGATCTCCGACTCAGCAATGGCATAACCTGGCCATAGGCGCAAATGCTCGTCCAATGCAAAGTCGCGCTTGTCCTGGGCTCAAGAACTTTTGTCACATTTGATCTGCAGTGCTGACTTGGATGGCTTACAAAGTCTGCGACATCAATCATTGACGGTCGAGGAGCTACGGCGTGCTCTCTGAGCTTTTTGGCTTTTTTCGTAGGAAAAAGAAGCCCCATGAAATCAGAAGTGCTCCAATGGCATTGGCTGTTCTCATCCGGAATGATGAATACGCTGACACCCTCTCGGTCGGCCAGCCTGAGTGTGCCTGAGAGCGCAAGTTGTTGACGACGGCGGTCTAGCAACTCGCAAACAAACGCTTCCTGCTACGTTTTTACGAGACACATTTGGAGATGGAAGCCGACCCATCGCCATGACTGCCGGACATAGCTACTTGAACGTTTGTAGAATCTATGTTGCAGAAGAGATGACCGCTTTTGATCGCAACGCCATGTCATGTGTAACCGTATTTGCGCCCCGAGTCAAGTCTACCATGGTGATACGAGCTTGCTCTCAGAGACAGAGTCTACGATGGTGATACGAGCCTGCTCCCCGAGACAGATGCCGGGCGGCGTCAAGACTCGCCAACACTTATTCGGGAAGGGGGGGGCTCTCAAGGGGAGGGTGGTGAATGATCACATGATATTACTATTACTATTACTATTACT
>CAJNDV010001099.1:2599-15671 GCA_905221635.1 Symbiodinium sp. CCMP2456
TATATATATATATGATATTATATATATATATATATCATATATGAGCTTTCAAGGAATTCAGTTTTACGTTGTTTTGTTATTTCAGGGCGCGTAAAGATGTAGGTTCACGGCTTGGCTCCGCCGATTGAGGCTGTGCTTAGGGCTAAGAAAAAAGCCTTTCAAGTATTAACCCTGACCATTAAATCTTGACGTGTTTGAAACAGCAAACACTGAAACTTCGTCATGAGTTGTACAAGTTGTACAGTAACTATATCTACAACAGCCACTGTACGCTTAAACAGGGCTTTGATCCTTAATTAAACACCGGAACATTTCTCTTTTTCTGAGGCCTCAAGCTCCCGAAACAACCCGGAGCCCGTGAGCAAAAAAGCCTGAATCTCCAAGTCCTAAACCCGACAACCTAAGGTCCACAAAGATGTCCCAACAACCCTAACACACCCCTCAATCCCGCAAGCCAAGAGCTTGTTGCAACAAGAAAGGCCAAAATCCGAAGATCCCCAAACCCTACACCCTCAATCCCTTAAATCCCCAAACCCCAAATCCTACACTCCTAAACCCTAAATCCCCTAACCCCGAAAATCATCCTCAAACCCTGAGACTCTAGACTGCTTTCCAGGAGGCTCCTGCCAGGCTCCGATCTCGAAGATCAGCGGCGGCGCACCTAGGCTTGGCCTTTTATCAACATACGTATATATGTATGTATGTATGTTAATTACGTATGTATTTTAGTATGTATGTATGTATGTATGTATGTATGTATGTATGTATGTATGTATGTATGTATGTATGTATGTATATGTGTGTAAATACGTATTTATGTGCATGTGGGCATGTACGTATGCACGTATGATATGTATGTGTGTATCTATATATATATATATATATATATATATGTATATATGTCTATACGTGTGTGTCTATATACACCTAGAAAATGAATAACTGAGCACATAACTTAGCACAAAAGTAGACAAATAAATAGAGAAACTCAACAGCTTCATGTTTCACTATATAAGCATATAAATAAGTATGTAGATGCATTTTCAACATGCATACTTATTTATACCTACACTCCTCAAAATACTTAATTATACCTACACTCCTGAAAAGCCAGTCTTTTGCCAGAGCTTGCCGAGGTATCGCGCATCTGGATCAGGAGCTGGAGGCCCTGAGCCCGAAGGTTGCCGCCACTTAGCTGAGCCCTATTGTAGGGGCCGTTAAAAATTAGACTAATTAGGCTTTGGGGCGTTCCTTTAAAGGGCTCCATAACGGGTTCTGCTTATTGCAGGGGCCTTGATAATTAGAATAGGGTTTTGGAGGGTTCCTTATTATAAAATAAGGTATAATGTACCCCTAAACCCTATTCTAATTTTTTGAGGCCCCTGCATTAGGTGCTTCCTTGAAAGGGCTACTTGGCCTTAGGCTATTATCGTTATGATGACTCTGAGTATTAGTGTTTTACGATTACTATTTTTGTGATTATGATTCTGATCATACTTATTACTACTAGTATTAGGGTTGAGGGTTTCGGATCTAGGGTTGAGGATTTAGGGCTTCAGGGCTTCAGGGTTGACGCCAACAACGAAAATCTTCTTTCGAGACGTTGCTCCCAAGCCCGAACTCCTGGGTTCCAAGACCCCAAGCCCGAGTTAAGTTTCGGGTTTTAGAGTTTAGGGTTTACGGCTTAGGGTTAAACCCTAACCTTTAGTAAACCCAAGGGTTTAGAGTTTAGTGTTTAGGGTTCAGCCCGAAACCCTAAGTAACCCCAACCCCGAGCTCTTAAGCACCTCCTCCCGAAACCTATGGTTCGAGGGCAGACAAAAAACCTAGAGCCGTATGTACGTGTGTATATATATACACATGCAATGCAGACCAAAACCCTAAACCCCGAAACCCCTAAACCCCTAAACCCTAAACCCCTAAACCCTTAAACCCTACCCAGCAATCCAAGGGGGTCGACATCGACTTCCAGGAGTTGGAGCTGCGCCCCTTGGTGGCATCTTCTGGGAGTTTAGGGGGCTGTCTTCTTTTGGGCTTCCGTCATGGGTTCTGCAAAAGGGGCCTTAAGAATTACCTATGCTATGTTTCTTTTTTTTTTGGTGGGGAGGGGGGGGGGGTGGTCCTTATTAATTATTATACTTTTAGTATAAGATACCCCAAAAGCCTATTCTAATAACTGTTAAGGCCCCTACGTTAGCTAGGTTGCTACTACAAGGGCTGCCATTACTATAATGGCTTAAGGTAGGGGCTTCAATTGTTCGACTGGGGCTTATAGAGATTTAGAGGGGACCTGACATCCTGTTTAGGGTTTAAGGGGGCTTGGGGTTTAGGGTTTTAGGGTTTAGGGTTTTGTTGCGTTTAGGGTTTAGGGGGAGACCCTTAACCCTAAACATTTAGAGCTGTGTTGCCGAAGGGTTTCGTCCCTGCGCCGGCTTGCGGGAGTGTGGTTTAGGGCTCGGGGCTGTTTAGGGTTTAGGTTTGGGGCTGTTTAGGGCTTAGGGTTGTTTCGGGTTTTGGTTTCGGGCTTTTTAGGGCTTAGGGTTGTTTAGGGTTTAGGTTTGGGGCTTTTCAGGGCTTTGGGTTTAGGGTTCTAGTTGCTAGTTCGTTGGGGGAGCCGCACCTTAGCTCTTGATCCTCATCTGCTTATCTACCCTTTAAATCTAATGCCCCGAGACGAGCTGTGATAGTATTCTCTCTTGAGGCATGATAGCATTCTCCGGTGACCCCCCAACCCTACAAAATCGTAGGTCCCTAAACCTTTAACCCATTAGAGGGTCGAACTCTTAAGACGGTAGGTTGTTGGATCCCCGGATACTCCAAGTCCCGATTCCCCGATTCCCACCATATATATATATATATATATATGGGCCTAAATAATTACCTATATTATTTTGGTGGTTCCTTAGTCTTATTAATATTTCAGTATGGTATACCACAAAACCCTATTCTACTTATTATGGCCCCTGCATTTCTGAGATGCTCAAAGCCCTCCCGAAGTCCCCTTATAGAAACCCCCTGCACCCTTATAAACCCTAAACCCTAAACCCTTATCAACCCGTATGAACCCTAAACCCCCATTAATCGGGATCCCACCACCCTCCCCAAAATCATGCTGCTGGACTTGGCGAACTCTCGAACCCTCACTGAACCTCAAGACTCAAGCGCGGTGCCTTGCTTCTTATGTAAGGGTGTAACATAGAAGCCTCAGGGTTCCTTTTCTAAAAGCCATACTATAGAGGGGCCCAAGACCCTATTCGATTCTAGTTCTTAAGTATTAAGGCCCCTAAACCCTAAACCCTGATAGTACCCTTTATAGAACCCTTTAAAGGAACCCCCAAAACCCTAATTACTAATTATTAAGGCCCCTAAACCGTAACCGGCCAACCCTGAAGATGCCACTCCCTCAACCTCAAGTCTCCAAAACCCTCGCGAGCTGTTTACTCCTTCCCTGAGCTTCTAGATTCTGAAAGCCCTTAAAATCCAACTTAAAGGTTCATGGGACTCAGTAACAAGGGTTTTCAATCAGGTAACTTTACTTACAATTGCGTATAACCCCAATTAAGGTACTTCTAGCAGTATCTACTAAGTCGCATGAACCTCCAAGAGGGCAACAGCCCCCAACCCCCCAAAGTCCTCCTCCGAACTCCGACCCCTGCGTTCCAGCTTCCCGAAGGAATGGGCTACTGGGTTACACGGTTTAATTTAGGGTTTAGGGGTTTAGGGTTGAGGGGTTTAGAGTTTAAGGGTTTGGAGTTTGGGGGTTTAGGGTTGAGGGTTGAGGGTTTAGGGTTTAGGGTTTTGGTTACATACTTTATGGCTGGCAGCCTAGTCGTCTGGTAACCGGAGCCCTTTGGGAAACCTTGTAGAATTCGTAGAGAAGCCTTCTGGGCCCTTACGGGTCCCTACAAAGGCGAAAGGGTCCATATTAGGGGCCCATACTTCTAACCTTAGATAGGGTTTAGGGGTTTAGGGTTTAGGGGTTTAGGAATCAAACCCTAAACCCTAAACCCTAAACCCCTAAACCCCTAAACCCTACGGCCCTCCACAGGCGTGGAGACCGCTCGGGGATGTCTCGCCTTATCCGCGACGTCCAGGCTCACAGCCGAGGCGCTGGGGGCTTGGGAGAGCTTAAGCCTCGGTCATGAAGATAGGGCTTTGTGGGGTTTAGGGGCTTTTGGGGCTTTCGGGTCATGAAGATAGGGCTTTGTGGAGTTTGTCAGCTTTTTTGGGGGTTTCAATGTAGGAGGCTTAACAGTTAGAGCAGTGCTTTGTACGGCTGAGTAGGATTTCATGGGTTTAACTTGGAAGATTGATGATTAGACTAGGGCTTAGGGCTTAGAGTCCATATGGGGTTCCCCAAAGGGTTCTGTAAGGGTTAGAGCTGAGGCTAGAGTATCAGATTCAAGCCTTCTAGATACAGGGTATAACCATGAAGGTAGTAGGTAGTTGCAACCATGCCAAAGCCACCGGGGTGTGTATGGATTCGATTCCGTGTTCTCTCAGCGCTGTTATGTGCCGTTTTACTTGGTGGGATGTTATCCGGTTTGGGATTTTCCATTGGGTGTTGAGTTCGGGCTCCGGGCATTTAGGGTTGTGTCTAAAGCCATCCAGGCACAAAGAAAAACCGAGCTCACGACACCTGCTCCAGTTTTGTTGAAACCCGCCCCAAAACATTCGGCCCTATTTTTTGAATGAATCAGTAACAGTTGAATCGTTTACGGTTTAGGGCCTAGGGCTTCTATACATAGCTACATAAGGCCCCTGACTATAGCCCTTATTGTAGACGATTACTGTATGCGGGCAGTACCCAACCTCTTCTTGTTAAGCCCACAAAGTCTTGCGTCCGTTATCTCCGAACTCCGAGCTTGCCAGGACCCATACCGAACCTAAGCTAAAAACCCTTTAGTCGCCCCTATAGCCACTACCCTTAAGCCCCAAACCCTAGACCATCCTAACTGAAAGCGAGACCTATAGTCGCCCCTAGACCCCAAACCGACACCTCCTAGCATCCTAAACCGCAAACACCTTGCAAAAAGAACTCCAGGATACCCCTTCTGATAGTTATAGTATACTATACCCGCAAAACCATATTCTAATTATTAAGGCCGGTGTAAAATTCAGGTCCCAGTGAGTTCGGCTTCGGGGTTCAGGGTCCGGGTTTCTTCAAGGGGGTTCTACACTGGGTTTCTAGGTTCCTGAGTAGTACCCTTTTGCCCTTTGTATTTTGGTGTCTCCTTATTAAAACCGAACACTAGGAAAAAGGGTGCCCTTATTATTTAGGGGTCACTCAGGAACCTAGGTTTAGGGCTCAGGGTTTTCGGGCTCTAAGGGTCCAAGCTCTTATACAATAACAATACTTACAATCATACCGAAACGAGTATGTGTAGATATATATATATATGTATAGACGTACATCGGACAACACGTTGATCCCGAAGTGCCTATTGGAAACCCTTTGTAAGGCCAATGTTTATAATATATAAGCGCATGAACCCTTAGGGGGAACTATAGGAAAAGATCATGCAAAGGCGATGAGCCAAGCCAGCACCTTGGCCATCCGCTGGGCAAGCGTTGAGCAATAGTAGTACTAATAGTAATACTCATAGTACTAACTATGATCATCAGAATCATAATGACGATACTAGTAACAGTATACTACTGATCAGGGTTTAGGGTTTAGGGTTTAGGGTTCAGAATCGCAATAAGGATTTTAGCCTAAACCCAAGGAAGCCCTTAAAGGCAGGTCTAGATGCCCCGACATAGCCCGAGATCCGAAGCTGAGGTAACAAAAGGGGCCTCAAAGACTTACCAATACTGCTGATGGACAAAATCCTGCATGACCCAAATATAGTATAGTACCATAAATCCCATAGTTTAGGTTTATAAGGTCATGCAGGATTTTGTCCATCAACAGTACCACTGTGCGGATTCCTCATCATGTTTGTAGTATAATATACCTCAAAACCCTTTCTAATTATCAAGGCCCCTACACTACTTCGGGGCTGTGGAACATTGGTTTCAATCCCCGGAAGGTTCTTTTTGCCTAGGACACTTCCTGGCTTCATGGGGACCCTTCGGGTGGCAAGGGGGAGGGGGGTAGGGGATTACCCTTCCCTAAGAAAAAGCCGTATTAGGTCCTTATTGCAGGTATGAAGGCCCCCTACCCCCCGGAAGGGTCCTTATGATGGCTTCTGGTCCGGGGGAAAGTGAGCTTTGAGCTCATTCTAGCTTACGAACCCTCGAGGAATGCATCTGGGGCTTGAGGGTTTAGGGCTGTAGGGTTTGAGGGGTTCTAATTCTTTGGGGCTTGAGGGTTCAAGCTGTTGGTCCATAGGCTCTGACTGTACGGTCCCAAAGACTTCTTGGTAATAATATGGGGGCCTCAATAACTACAAATATCTTTCCTTATGGCTTTTATTGAAAGTATACTATAAAGGGGCACAAAACCCATTTTTAATTCCACAGGCCCCTACGTTATTTTCTATAAGTCTGGGGTCCTAACCTACGATGTTGTAAGGTTTGGGGGTCCGGGCAGGCTGCAGCCACCTTGTATACCCGTCCTGTGCTTCGAAACCAACACCAAATATTTGGGAACTGGTAACTGGGTGTCTGTTACGCCGTAAGTTATGCATCGAAACCAGTCCGTCACTGTGGTCTCTGAGACTCTGTAGCCTTAACCTTTAAACCGAAGTATTGCTCACTTTGGGTCCTAGGTTCTTTGACTGATGTTGACTTAGAGCCCAAAATCGTCATGGTAAGCAGCCTTCTCACCCGTAGAGAACCCATGAGGTTCGTTCGGAGGATTCATTCTCAAAGCCTCCTTAAATTGGAGTAACCCAGATAAGGCCAGAAGAGTAGAGTACAGAGGAAATCTTGGAAGCTTCAAAGCCGAAAGACGCTGACCTCTAAGTCTATAAAGGTCTCGCCGTTGTTCAAGCCGTTCTGTCTTGCGACGTGTTTTTGTGTTGTTGTTCGCGGTTTCTTGGAACACTTTGTAGAGACCCTGCAAAGGTTGGTTGGGAGAGCTACACGATGTAGACGACAGCACCTGATCTTGAAATGGCGTGGCGCAGCAGCCTAAGGACAAGCCCTTCTAGCCTTGTTTCAAGGACGCTTTAGGCTTCAGGGTTTATGGTTTAGGGTTTAGGCTTCAGGGTTTCGGGTAATTTTGGTTCGGGGCCCTTTGGGATTTGGAGCTTCCGAAAATTAGGGGTACCTTATTTTGGGGTCCTTATAATAAGGATCCTACTAGTAAGGGTACTAGATTAGGGTCCCCTATTTTCGGAAACCCCCATATAACCTGGGTAGTTCTCTCAAGTAGGGTCCCTTTAAGGTCCCCCATAGGGTCCCCCATTATCGGAAACCCCCCATTTGGAGCTTCGGATGAAGAGCAACACAGGGAAGGCTGAACTTCAAGCGGCCACCCCCCCGGGCAAGGCCGGAGCTTCAAGCCGCCAAATAATACTAATAATACTAATAATACTAATAATAACAATAACAATGACAATAACAATAACAATGACAATGACAATGACAACGACAATGACAATAGCTTTAACAATAACAGTAATATTAATAGATATAATAATAATAAGAACAATAATAATAATAACAATAATAATAATAATACTTAAATTAACAATAATGAACCCTTCAGGCGCCGACCTCAGAAGCCTCGAAGATTCCTTCTATTGGTGGTCCAATACAGCGGCCTTTAAAGCCCTAAAAGGGACCCTAATTTGGAGAACTACCCATGTTAGACAAATACAGGGCCCTACACATTAGACTGTTTAGTAGTAAAAGAAGTGAATTTAGAGAACTACTCATGTTAGACAAATACAGGGGCTTAAAGATTAGACTGCTTATAAAAGAAGTGTCACAAAAAGCAAAGCCTGTGGAAGAATACTCGGAAGTGATAGGCTTGTACACTATGGGGGTGTCCCTTCTGAGCCGCTCCGCTGACAGGAGGTACTTTTAAACTAGGACATTTTCAGAGGTGGGTAGTTACCGTTATAGGAGCCTTATAGAAGGTCTATATACCTTACAGAAGCCACATAGGAGCCCTATATACCCTAAACTCCCCTAAACCCCAAACCCTAAGCCCTAAACCCTAAACCCCAAACCTTAAAAACCTTAAAAACTCCCCACGTGTAGCTTCCTTTAGCTTAAACTTTAAACGAACCACATCGCATTTCTGAGGTCCAAAGGTTTTTGTACAGGGGTAACATAGGGGCCTTAATGATTAGAACAGGGTTTTGGGGCCCTTTATACTGTAGTTATGATAAGGAACGCCCCGAAGTAGTATTGGTAATTATTTTTTGCCCCTATATTGAGGTAGTTGAGGTTTAGGGACTCAGGTTTCCGGGACTGGGGGCTTAGGAGTTGCAAGGTCCAGGGTTGGGAGAAACCGTAAACCCCTGAAGGGTGAAGCAGCTAAGCAGTTCTCCTGCTTGCCTTCAGGGTGTACCCATAAAATGAATACTGGGACCCCAAAGTACCTATATCGGAGCCCCTTCAATGCCTGTCCGCATACAGTAGAGCCCCTAAAGGAATTAAGTTTAGGGTTTAGGGTTGTTCAGACTGTTTTTTGTCAGGATACGGGTTCCTGTGCAGTTCTTCATGTGCAGCTGTTACGACAGGTCCCACCAGCTCAGCAAAGCAACAGGGCAGCACGTCATCGGTTTGCTCGCTTGGTGTTTCTAGGTGTTGGCCGTTTCCAATTTGATTTCTAGGAGATCGGCATGCCTTCCAGGACTACTTAAGACACCTTGAAGCCCCACAAGCGGAAAGTCTAGACCACAGAATTCTACATGCCAGCTGTTTTCGTTGAGCCCGAATGACGGCTCAACCACGAACGGCGTACCCGAAAGAACGTAAGCCTCAAGCGTGAGAAGATGGCTTCACGCTGTGAAGCATGTCATACTTGATTACGTACTAGACTAGACGTACTAGTAGGAGTAGGGGCAGCAGCAGGAGTAGTAGCAGAAGAAGAAGTAGTAGTAGAAGTAAAAGTACAAGTAGAAGCAGAAGTAGTAGTCGTAGTAGTAGTAGTAGTAGTAGTAGTAGTAGTAGTAGTAAAGGAACAGTCACAATAGCAGTAATGGTCCCAGGAGTAGGAGCAAGAATTGGGTCTTACAGATGAAGGACACTGCCCACTGTCCGCGGAGAGTCTATATCAGGAACCCAGAGCAAGATGGTTTCCATGCATCTTGGGTAGGAGTTCTTCCCTGGGGTTCCACATACATGTAGGGATTTGTGTTAAGCCTCCATAAAGGGATACCGAGAGCTGTCTGCCCTGTGGTGAAGGTGCTTTCTGAGTTAATGTCTCTGGGACTGCTAACCCACGGAAAGGTTTTTTAACAGTACAACAGAAGATCTAAACCCATGATTCCGTGACGTCTTAGCCCTCCTGGCTCACTCTAAAAGCCAAGGTTTGGCAAGCTCGCATCCACCCAGGCAATCTTCAACCCCAAACCCACAAGCCCTACACCCGTGCCCACAAACACAACTCTCAGCAATGCATTTCCTAAACCTCACCGTGATACCCATAAATTCTTAAGACCCTAGCCCCCTCCCGCCCCTCGCACCCGAAGACAGGGAAAACTGGTCAATGGGCCCCCAGTTCTCCAAAGCCCTACGGTGGAAGCTAGAAAGTTGGAACATCAGTATCCTCATGCCCTTAAGGTAGAGCACAAGGGATCCTAGCACGAATCCTCCTCGTGCCAACTTTCTGGGATTCCCTTTGCTAAGAAGTGAAGCGCTCTTCACCCTCAATCCTAAACCCCAAACCCCAAGAGAACCCTAAGCCCAATAATATAGGTAGTTATCTAGGCCCCTATATGGGGGTTTCCGAAAATAGGGGACCCTAATATAGTACCCTAAATAGTAGGATCCTTATTATAAGGACCCCACAATAAGGTACCCTAAACCCTAAACCCTAAACCCTAAACCCTAAACCCTAAACACAATAGGCAGCCCTTAGTTTCGGAAACTCCCATTTTTGGGGCCGCAAAGGCTCGCTTAGTCAAGCTTCAGTCTTCGGGTTCCCTTGGAGAAGCTTCTGTTAAAGGAAGCTGGGTTTAGGGTTTAGGGTTTAGGGTTTAGGGTTTAGGGTTTAGGGCTACAGGCGGGGAGTTTAGGGTGTATATAGGGTTTCTACACTTCTATAAGGTATATAAACCTTCTATAAGGCTCCTATAACGGTAACTACCCACCTGAAAATGTCCTTGATTCAGGTTCCCTTGGAGAAGCTTCGCGCCCCTCGGCGACGAAGTTGGAGAACCAACTGTTTTCTCGGTCCCTCCTTGCAGATTGGTGCGAGGGCCTTGTGGGAACCTCTCTGAGTCTTCTAGGAATGTAGGGGCCTAAATCAGTACCAATACTATTTTGGGGGTTCCTTATTATATTTTATAGTGGAATGGAACCCGGAACCCTATTCTAATTATTAAGGCCCCTACATTATCTGTTCGGAACCGATTTCTTGGCGGTTTGTAGGAATCAAGACTGGCTCTCTGCGACCCCGAAAAAAGCAGGTCCAAAGACTGAATCTTCGACGAACACTACTTGGGGGTTCATGGGTAGTTATAAGTGGTGCTTTAAGTGGGGTAACTATACTTATAACCCATATTAGGGGACTTTTAACCCTACTTATAACTACCCATGAACCTCCAAGTAGACCCAAACTTGAACTGAGCCCTGAACCGTAAAGTGAGCTTGACCATTGAGGCCCCTACATACGGTTGATGATATAAATACTGCATTGCCCATAGTAGGGGATATACCATAATTCCCATAGTTTAGGGGTCCTTCGCGCCCTAAAGCACAAACCCGAAGCCCGAACTGAACCCCAAACCCTCAACGAACCCCCCAACTCTAAACAAAAATCCCCCAAGCCTTCCCTAGAAAGTCTGACTAAACCCCCCGCGAAAAAAAAAAAACGATAAGAAGCCCCCAAATCCCAAACCCTAACACCGAAACTCTACCAAAAAGAAACAAACAAACCCTAAACCCCTTAAACAACAGAACCACCAGGAGCTTCGCAGAGATCCGCGTGGCCCTGATGTCACTTCGGTGTGCTGCCGAGGCCAAGCCAGAGCCTACGAGTAACCTGTGGTCATACACGGCTCGTTTAAAGGGGTCTACTTGGAGGTTCATGGGTAGTTATAAGTGGTGTTATAAGTAGCGTAACTATACTTCTAACCCATATTAGGGGACTTATAACCCTACTTACAACTACCCATGAACCTCCAAGTACAGGGTTCGTTTAAAGGGGTCTATAACAGTTACCATACGGTTATTTTGGGTTCCCGTAAAGGGGTTATAGGGGTTACTATAAGGATCTAAACGGGTTCAAAGGGGGTCTATAACAGTGACCCTACGAGTACCGTGTGGCTTAGAAGGCCAATAGGAGAACTTTAAACTTTTTGGGCTTATCTATTGGGTCTATCCTAAAAAGTTTGAACTTTTTTGGGCCTGGTTGTTGAAGAAGAGAGGTGGTCATACAGGGTTCGTTTAAAGGGGTTTATAACAGTGACCTTAAGGTTATTATGTCGGGTTCCCGTAAAGGGCTGGTAGGGATTACTACGAGGATCTGAACGGCTCACGATAAGGCTTTATGGCTATTTGGGTTCCTTCAAAGAGGATTCACAAAGGTTTAGCATAAGATAAATAGCGTTCGTTTAAAGGGTTCTACACGGCCTACAACAAGGGTTTAGGCTTCAGGTGTTTCGGGTCTAGGATTTAGGTGATACTGTTTTTGGGATTTAGGGTCTAGCGTTGTTCGAGGGCTTAGCATGTTTAGTAGTTTAGGTTTAGGGTCTACAAAGGCTTACTACCACTATGGTTACATAGGGGTTGCTATGTCTAGGGCTTTTCGGGCTTGGGGCCTAGAATGGGTTACACACTACGGTTGTACAGCGGTTGCTGTACTCACGGCTTTGGGGCTTTAGATTTGAGGCTGACTCATGGGGTTCAGGTGATGCAGGGTTACACCATTGTTGTATAGGGACAGTGGCCCACCGCGGGAGACTGGTCTTCTGAGGCAAGGCCGTAGCCTTCCAGGAAAGTTTGGGAGTTTCGGGTTTAGGATGGGTTGAGGAGTTAGGGGTCAGCGTAGGGGTCTGAAAGCTTATCGCTTTTTTGGAGCTAGTAAGGTTTGGGGCACTGATGGGATGTGGGGCTTCAAGGCAGTTTCAGGGTTTATACCGGGCCCTCGATCTACCTTTAAGAGAAGCCGCATAACACTCGCGGGTTCTTGATGTCGGATATATTGGAGGCCTATTTTATGTCGCTCGTGCTTGCAAGCAGCGCTCCAGCCATTCGTAGCTGGTAGCAGCGGTAGACTTCGAAGTATGAGCAGCCATAGCTGTGACTTGAAAGATAGTAATCGTATAGCCCTAAACCCTAAACCCTAAACCCTAAACCCAGCGTTTTGCGATCCTTACCAGTACGATCGGCAGACCTGTTCCCCGGTTCTCACTGGTACGAGAATTAGAGGAGAAACACCAAGACTACAACGAATCACATCTTCAAGTATCAAGGCCAGTAGAATCAAGGTTCATGATTCTTCAACCATGTTGAAGCGGCAACGTAGATAAGACCCTGTATACATCACATGAATGCAAGCCCCAGGCCCTTAACCCTCAGAACACCAAAGCACAAAGCCCTAGCATGCCCTAGCCCTAAGAGCAAACCCAGCAGCCTGAAAAAGGCCCAGAAGATCCATAAACCCTCAATCTTGGGAGCTAGGATTAGGGGGACCCTTGGGGATATAGACCCTCTCAATAAGGTCCCTTTTAAGGGAGCCAAAAGTAGGGTTCAGAAGGGATACCCTTTAAGGGGTACCCCTAATAATACTACCTAAATCTAGCTTGCTTCCTTCCTCTGCAGGCGCATTGAAGCGATGCGGCCACAATGAGCTCATCAGATCGTGAATGCCTATGTTTATGGAAGCCCGGGTAAAGTAGCATGTATGTGAATAGGCCCTTATTTCCTTTTTTAGGGTTGGGGCTCCCTTATAATCCCCTTAAAACCAAAAAGGGCACCCTTTTCATTCCTAGGTTACTCCTGGGTC
>CAJNDV010001101.1:680-15670 GCA_905221635.1 Symbiodinium sp. CCMP2456
ACCCTAAACCAAACCCCTAACCCCTAAACCCTAAACCCCTAAACCCCTAAACCCCGAGCCGCTGGGTGCACGGTCCTTTCTGCTGTTGTAGCGCTTGCGGTCTTTGCCTTGGACGGAATGAGCTCTGTAGTATGAAAAGCAGAGAAAAACATAGGAGGCTTAGGGTTTAGGGTTTAGGGCTTAGGGTTTAGGGTTTAGGGTCACATAATATGGGGGGGGGGGGCTTAATAATTAGAGTAGGGTTTTGGGGACCATCATACTGTAATTTTCCATAAGGAACCCCCCCAAAATAGTATTGGTAATTAGTCAGGCCCCACTATATTCTTCCGATTCCTTACAGGTAGGATAGGGCTCTGATTTGGAAGTCTCAGAAATTAGGGAGACTCCCCCAAAGTGGACCCTTCATGATCACGGCCGCTAAATGAGGTACCCTAGTGTTCCGACCTCGCCTGCTCTTTAAGCTTACTGTATGCACCATTGACATCGAAAACCTCAACCTTTTAAACCCAAAGCCGTGCATCCACTAAGCCTCTGCCCTCAACCTTGGAAGGGATCCTTAAGACATAAGCCTTTTAATCCCTAATGTAGGGGCCCAAAAATTAGCAATACTGTTGTGGGGTAGTAACATGGGCCGCAAAACCCCATTCTAATTAGTAAGGCCCCTATACTAATTAAACCCCA
This sequence comes from Symbiodinium sp. CCMP2456, assembly GCA_905221635.1. NCBI lineage: Eukaryota > Dinophyceae > Suessiales > Symbiodiniaceae > Symbiodinium > Symbiodinium sp. CCMP2456. The sequence continues at coordinate 1,362 of CAJNDV010001101.1, forward strand.
AAGAGGATCCTTCATATTGTAACCTTCGTTCCGGGACATGCTTCTGCCGGTCTGAGAACTTATAGCTGCGGGGCAAGCCAGGGCGCTGGGGAAGCTTAGGGTTTAAAACCCTAAACCCTAAACCCTAAACCCTAAACCCCTAAACCCTAAACCCTAAACCCTAAACCCTAAACCCTAAACCCTAAGGCTTAGGGTTTAGAGGGATAGGCTTCATGGCTTAAAAACTTAGGGTTCGGGATCGGTGTTTTCAGGCTTTCGGTTGCAAAGCTTAGAGATCTCTAAAGCTAAATGGGAGTTCCAGAAAATAGGGGACCCTGATATAGGACCCCAAATAGTAGGATCCTTATTATAAGGACCCCTAAATAGGATACCCTAGTGTTCTGAAACGACTAGATCCCTAAACCCTAAACCCTAAACTCATAAACCCTAAACCTCACTTCGGGAGCGCTGAGAGGCCGCACGGCCGTCAGGTAGCGAAGCCAGGTCGAACTTGTCCTCCCGATCACCTGACTAATGTAGGTTTGATGGTTTGGCTTAGGGTTTAGGGTTTAGGGTTTAGGGTTTAGGGTTTAGGGTTTAGGGTTTAGGGTTTAGGGTTCAGGGTTCAGGGTTTAGGGTTTAGGGTTTAGGGTTTAGGTGCTTTAGAACCATTTCTGATATTATGGTCTTGGGGTATATTTCCTTAAACTTATGATCATACTATACTCGGGAATATGCTGAATATGAATAAAATAAACTAAACTCATGAAGATTTCAGAAGAAAAGTAATGCTATACTCAGGAACCCGAAGGACAGTCATTGGCAACTATTCCGACGCCTACACAAGACCCTCTATAGTTCAAACGCCTAGCAATTCCTAAACCCCACACCCATCAAAGACAACAGAGAGCCCTCCCACAGACTCATGCAAAAACGAATGGAAGCATATCACACCAGCCATTGCAAGACCACTATGAACCCCTAAACCCCAGTCTCAAACCCTCCGAAAGCCCAACGAAACCGTGTTGAAACCCTGGGCCCGAAACCCTATGAAACCGCGATCGAGTCCCCATAAGGCCACATGTAGAATCCTTAGACCAAGCTATAACACCCTCATGCAAACGCTGCATAAACAAAACTATAGATCCCTGCGTAAACAACTATAGCCCCCAGCTCCAACCCTAAACCCTCTGTCAGGCCTACACCCTATAACCTAGAACCCTGCTTACCAAATATAACCCTAGACCCATGGAGCCCTAAAGAACCCGGCTAAACAGAAGCGACTTCTTGCAACGTGTAAAGCCCTCATAAGACCATATCCAGAACTTGCAACCCGTCAAAACAAGGCTATACCCTTCATCCCAAACCACTCAACCCTTAACCCTGAACGCTAAACCCTCTACCCAAAACCCTGAACCCTACACGCCTAAACCCCCTGAACCCTACACGCCTAAACCCTGTACTCAACATCCCTAGGCCCTTGAAGCCTAGTAAGCCTAGACCCTAAACCCAGAACCCTCCGAGAGGTGCCTAAGAGCTTCTCCAGGGCGAGATTTCCATCGGGGCCGATGATGTGACCCATCCTTTTAGGGGTTTAGGGTTTAGGGTTTTAGGGTTTAGGGTTTAGGGGTTCATGGGTAATTATAAGTAGGGTTATAAGTAGGGTAACTCTAGTTAGAACCTATCTTAGGGGACTTATAACTCCATTCATAACTACCCATGAACCTCCAAGTAGGACTTGTAGAGCTCGGCGCTGAAATCATACGGGACCCTAGTTTGGAGAACTACGCATATAGATTCTAGGGATTAGGGGCTTGTGGGTGTGTGACCCATCCCGTCCGTTAAATTGGTCGATTCTTGTGTTGCTGGGGTTTTGTAGCGCAGGGCCTTGCCGTCATTTCCTTGGCCGGTTTGTGGTCCAAAGATTTCTACAAGACTACTGTTGATGATATAAATCCGGCAATACATTGAGGACCCTAAACTATGGAAATTATGGTATATTCCTTAATCTGGGTACAGTACTGCAGGATTTATATCATCAACCGTATCTAGACCAGGTGCTACAATGATGCCTACATGTTGTTTTGGTGAGGGGTGCAGGGTTTTACTTGGGCTTCGGCTTTGGGTGCCCCGCGAATCCTAAAGCCTGGGGCGCAAGAAGCCATTGCATAGGCCTACGAAGGTTTCCCAGAACTCCTTACGCCAAAAACCCAAAACCGTGAACCCTTAAACCCTAAACCCTGAACATCATCCCTAAACCCTGAACCCTAAACCCTAAACCCTGAACCCTAAACCCTGAACCCTAAACCCTTCAAATCATCCCTAAACCCTAAACCCTAAACCCTAAACCCTGAACCCTAAACCCTTCAAATCATCCGTAAACTCTAAACCCTTAAAGTCATCGCCCTAAACTCTGAACCCTTCAAATCATCCCTAAACTCTAAACCCTAAAAATCATCCCTAAACTCAACTGCGGAGACGCCAAGGGCCCGGGCACTGCGGCTTTGCCCCCCTGGATCGAGAATCCTGGCCTGGGGCTCCGGGCTCGGTGCTTCGAGGATTAGGGCTCCGGATTTAGAGCCTAAGGTTGAAGGGTTTAGGGTTTAGGGTTTAGGGTTTAGGGTTTAGAGCTTAAGGTTGGTGCTTCTTGGGGTTTAAATCTCCGGGTTTAGAGCTTAGGGTTTAGGGTTTAGGGTTGAGGGTTTAGGGCTCCGGATTTAGAGCCTAAGGTTGGGGGTTCAGGGTTTAGGGCTCCGGATTTAGAGCTTCAGGTTTGGAGATTAGGGCTAAGGGTTCCGGGTTCAGAACTTAAGGTTTAGGGCTTAGGGCTCCAGTTTTAGAGCTTCAGGTTTAGGGTCTAGGGCTCCAGTTTTAGAGCTTAAGGTTGGTTTAAAGGCTCAGCGACGTTGAAGGTTTCGGGGTGACGGTCTCGGCGGGGCACTTAAGAAGCAGGCTGTAGGTACTATGTTGATCCCCAGTTTAGACAATTCAAGATCTAGGTAAGCCCATCGCCCTAACTGTTTAGGGTTAGGGTTTAGGGTTTAGGGTTTAGGGTTTAGGGTTTAGGGTTTAGGGTTTAGGGTTCTTAATCTTATGAAATGCACTTGAAATCATTGATGCAGCCAAACCAGCTATGCCCTAAACCCGAAACCCAAACTTGTGGAGGTTTGTCCAAACGCTTCAGCGCGCTGACCAGGTTGTGGCCAAGTCCAAGTAGTGGCCACACTTGTCGTGCGCAGCCATTCACATAGTGCAGTCTATCCCAAAGACCTACTGAAATGTCTCTGAGGCCAGACGTCAGTCGTAAACTTGTTGCAATGCTGGACTCACAGGAGAAATGAACAACCGACGGCAAATGACAGTTACGACTGCCCGGTACCGGGATGGTTTGCAACGTCAGGGAAGTTCGCTTGAACGCGTGGCATACAGAGCTGAATGAGAGCTTTAGCCGCAAGGCTGCGGTCTTGGGTGGTCTTCTCACACTTTATCTTTTTTTTCTCTTTCTCTCTCTCTCTCTGTGTATATATATATATACAAACATCTAGTCTGCATCTGTGTATACATATATGTAAGATCTACCTTCTATCAGTAGCGTTCGAAGCTAGGAACAGCCTCGACCACCACTGCTCGGAACTTCCCACCCGCGTGCCTGGAGCTCTTTGGTGTGGACCTTGCGCTCTTCGCCCGTCCACTCTTGGGGCTCTGCCTTCCGAGCAGAAGGACCGTTTAGGGTTTCGGATTTAGGGCCTAGGGTTCAGGGTTCAGGGCTTAGGGTTTAGGGCTTAGGTTTTAGGGTTCAGGGCTTAGGGTTTAGGGTTTAGGGTTCAGGGTTCGGGGCTTATGGTTTAAGGTTTAGGGTTTAGGGTTCAGGGTTCAGGGTTCAGGGCTTAGGGTTTAAGGTTTAGGGTTTAGGGTTCAGGGTTCAGGGCTTAGGGCTTCAAGTTTAGGGTTTGGGGGGCTCTGCCGTCAGAGCAGAACAACGAAGAAGTTTCTCTAAGTACTTTGAACATGGCCTCCGGGGAAGGTACAGTGTGTACTCTGCTGATACAGAACGACGCAAGGACCTCGAACAGCAAGACACTGGACAAGAAGTCCTACATACAACAAGCACCCATTTAGACCACATATAAGCCACTAAAGCTCAATACGGGTCTTAAACGCCTGAAAATGGCAAGCTAAGCTTCAGAGGCCGATAATAACAACGACAACAACACAAATATATTAGCAACTGACAACAGCCATAATGAGAATAGCAATCTTAACAACAAAACCACTGATGATCATAACTATAGATGTAACAAGAATTATGTCTCCAGTATTGAAGAGTGACAGTGGCAATTGTCAACAAAAGTGGACATGAGCGGACCGCTTAGTGGCTTTGTAGAACAGTGTGCTATCCTCTGCAACGCTCAACTGTAAAGGCTAAACACTCGACCCATTGAACAATACATAAGCCCCAAGCTTTGATGTTTCGATCTTGTAATCACCCTTCTAGAACCCTCCAAAAGCCCTATCGAACCCTTTGAAACCTCCGTGCAACCTTTTCAGATCCGTATAAAGCCCTCGTCAAATCCTTAAAAGCCACTAGAAGCTATTATTTTACATTTTCAGATTCCTCTGAATCCCTTGAAGCCCTCAAAACCCACATACCCTAACAAAAAACACATACCCTAGAAAGACCGTAAACCCCTCAACCCCAAACCCGCAAAAACCGCATACCCTAAACCCCAAAGCGGACTGAGGCTTCGCGCTCCGTGTAGCTTGAGGCAAAAGAGTCCTCTGCGACTTGCGTTCTTTGTCAGGAATTTAGAGAAATTTTCCATTGGTTCTACAAGGTTCTACAAGTTCGTCAAAGAAGGACTATACAGCGACGAACAGGGCCCGAATGCGTACACAGTGCATGTTTCGCCTTTTCCAGAGAACCCACTATGTGGACCCTAGGAGTTTCTTGGCAGTGTTCCTTCTTTAGGGTTTAGGGTTTAGGGTTTAGGGCAATTTAAACTCAAAGGGTTTGTAGGGGTTGAGGTTTAGGGTTTAGGGGTTCTGGGTTTAGGGTTCAGGGACCGTGCTGATCCTCTGCGTTAATCTACAATGAAGGTTTCAGAAAATAAGGCCTCCCTACTTGTGAGCCTCGAACACGACGATACTTTTGTATGCACCCTTTTTGCCACTGGACTGGAGGACTAGCTTTTTGTATGCACCCTAAATCAAATACCCCTAGTTCAACCTGTATGTGCATATACATATACACATACATTTAATTATTCATTTGCATATTATGTTTATATATTGTATAAGGTATGTAAACACTCAGTCAAAGCTGGAGCCCATCCCACTCCCGTTCGGATTCGGCATTCCAGATCGTCGGGGGACGAAGCGACACAAGGCACAGCGTTCAGGGAACTGCGCCTCCTTCTCAATCCCAGTGTTGTTGGACTAGACTATAACTCCAAGCCGTAGTCCATTTGCCAAGTCCTTGCTATAACCCTCATTGGAGTATCGGAGTCCCATGGGAACCGCAGCCCTTTTCTCTTGGGCTTGTCATGTATCGGAAAGAGGTTGAGCTTAGAATTCGGAGGAATCCTTAATGAATATGCATTGATCATCCACCATGAGCTGGGGTAGACCGGGTAGACGTTCCTTAATCAAGGGGTGGGTGCTTTGGTTTCTATGGGTAATCGACCCTCGCAGATCCCTGCACAGGAACCTTGTATTGACAGGAAACTTTAAAAGAGCCCTCAAGCAAAGCCTAAGCTATCAACCCGAAAAACCCCTAGTCTCGTTTTTGCTAAACCCCAAACCCCTAAACCCTAAACGCTACACCAAGAACCCCGTTTAGGGCGACAAGTCCTTGAAGAAGCGCAGCGACTCACCATTTCTCAGGTTTTTGAGGCCTGCCAACATAATATTGTCAGAGGCCTTAATAATTAGAACAGGGTTTTGGGGCACATCAAACCATAACTATAATAAGGAGCCCTAAAGAAGACGAGTGCCACTAGCACCCTAAACCTTGAAACCTTTACCCCTAATCCCTAAACTTCAGGCTTCTCTAGTCGTCGAAGTGACTGGAAGTGACTAGCTTGAGACGGTTGTTTTTAGGGCTGAGGATCTCGAGCTTTCGCGGTCTGATATGGGGGCCTCTGTAATTAGAATAGCGCTTTAAGGACCCCCCCCCACCCAAAGTAGTATAGGTAATTATTAAGCCCCCTATATCCGGGTTTGGGGTTTAGGGGTTTAGGGTTGAGGGATTAGGGCTTAGGGTTTCAGGGTATGGAACTCAGCATTGAGGGACTTTATGGTTGAGGGAATCGGGATTTGGGCTTCGGGGAACGACGAGACTTTCAAACCATACTCAAGCGCCCTCTACATTATCCGCGAATAGACCTCCAACCATATTCCCGATTTTAAAGGAATATTCCTGAAGCTTTTTTCGTATATTCCTTGAATTCCTTCATTACAGGGGGGTGGACGGCTTTTTCAGCCTCGTAGTAAGCTGGGAAGCTGTTTGTTTGGGTACCACACCAGCCGCCCCCGCAGGGGCTGAAGATCGGTTGGTCCAGCTTGCACTTCCAACCACCGACCTGCTGCCAGAGGCACTGTCCGAGCTGCCACCTGTCGGCAGCACCGTGGCATCGTCGTCGGGAATATTTATCGGTACTCTTTGGAATTCGGCAACACGACGAAGCCGTGCTCGTGATGCCTGCAACAACTCCGCAAGGACGAAGCCGTTCTCGGTGGGCGCAGTGTTGGGTGCTTCCAGTGATGTTGGGATGTCGCAAGAACTCAAAATTGATTCCCACTGCGCTTCTAAATTCCGCAAGGTGTGGAACGCACCCAAGCATCGGAAAGGCCAGGCTCCTTCGTAGAGCCGCAGGGATTTCCTGAGGATTCTAGCAGGGGCCTCAGTAAGGGTTTGGGGTTTAGGGACCCTAAACCCTAAACCTTCAGGTGCTAGGGTGAGGGCGTGCGGCTGAGGGTTTGGGGTCTCTAACTGCGGAGCCACTGATCGTATGATTTAAAGCCCGTAACCCTACAACCACGCACTCATAACCTGCTGCTTCGAAGGGCTTGGGGGCACAGAGCATAACGCATGCATGATCCGCTGCGGGCTTATCATTGTTAGGATGGCTGGCGGAATGGCCGTATGATTGAGGGCTTACCTTAACCTACCAAAACCTACTTTTTTGTAGGGTCCCTATAAATTCCATATTGGGGTTTATAATAAGAACCTACAAAAAAGTAGGTTTTGGCAGGTTAAGGTAGGGTCGTAGAAATCCTCGAATGGCGAATTGGCGGCTTGGTGTATGAGTATGGTCTTCAAGGTCCGCGAAAGACGGCTTGGGCAGTATGAGTGAGCTACGTGCAGTGCTCTGAGCGGGGACAAGTGAGATGGGTTTAGGTGGTAATCTACAAGATGATGGCATGCTGGGCCACTGCCTTTTTGTGAAACGTAGTCGGATATCAATAACAACAAAGCAGCGACGGCCAACAGATCAAAGAGCGATTTTAAATGGACATGCGGGTTACATGATAACCTGATGCTGTTCCAGGAACCTGAACGGGCTGAGCGGGAAGGGAGAAGGGGACTATACTCACCCTTATCCCCTGAGGGTTCTTATGATACACCCCAAGCCCTAACACAGGGGCCTTAACAATAGGGTTTTGGGGTATATGATACTATAACTATAATCGGACCCCCTCCCAAAAAAAAAAAATAGCTTAGGTAATTATTAAGACCACTATCCCTAAACCCTAAACCCTAAACCCTAAACCGTAAACCCTAAACCCTATACCCTAAACCCAAAAAACTCCCCCAAGCCCTGGAAGCCGAGCCCTCTTCTGCCTTGCTGTCCTTTGTCGAGGACGACTTTGCCGAGGTCCTTGATGTCCGTAGCATCGATCTGGCGCAAGTCGGTAACCCTAAACCCGAAGCCCTAAACCCTAAACCCTAAACCCTAAGCCCTAAACCGTGGCTCTAAGTCTTGGATATGGGAGAGGACCAGTAATGGAGTGCTGCAGCGGTCTTATAAGAATTAAGAGTAGGGTTTGGGGGGGGTATCTTATTGTATCTTAGGAACCCCCAAAACCCTAAACCCTAAATCCCCTAAACCCTAAACCCCACAAGCCCTGAACCCTAATTACCCTAAACCCTAAACCGGGCTGTTACATCATGATGGGGACCGGGGTTTGCCTTGCAGGCGATCTTGAGCCTTGCGGATTGCCATCGAAGACAGCTTGCGGGCTTCCCCAAGCAGTGTATATAGGGCCCCCAAAAAAGCACATAAGCAAATATTAGGATAGGGATATCACATATAAACCCCCCTTATAATGAAGCCCAACAAGGTAGGGATATCCCTATAAAATGCTTATGCTTACGTCCTTTTTGGGGTTCCTAGTATAGGGTACCTGCATCTCCAGGAAAAGACGTGTGGTGTTGTTGAAAGTTACTTGGAGGTTCATGGGCAGTTATAAATTGGGTTATAAGTAGGGCAACTCTAAGTATAACCCATATTAGGGGACTTATAACCATACTTATAACTACCCATGAACCTCCAAGTACGGTTGTACCCAAGGGACAACCCTGTGTACTGTCGCTGTAGGTTCATTCTCGAAGCACTGAAACCACTCACCAAACCAGCAGCACGAACAAGGCTTCTAAATTATCATCCATGCTGCTGTCCGAAAAAACACGGAACTACGAGTTCAAAATGAATAAATCACGCGGGTGGAAGTTCGCACATCCCTCTGGTCGAACTTCGAGTGGCAAGCCTAAGCCATGAACGGCAAGAGCATTCCAGCTATAAGATGACTCAGCTAAGAATGGTAATATTATCTCGAAGGTCAATGCGGGAATCAATCATAGGACGAACAATGTTGGCAAGCATTGGGAATGCTGACAGCTTCTGGATTGCTGGCCTAAATTCAATTTTCCATTCCAGAATGCAGACCACCTAAAAGCCTCTCATCACCTTATCGACCCTTCGAGCCTAGGCCCTGAACTCTAAACCCTAAGCCCTGAACTCTAATGCAAGAGCCTTAACCGTTTAGAATAGGGTTTTGGGCTCGTTTATAGTACAGCTACATTAAGGAACCCCCAAAATAGTGTTGGTAATCATATTCATTCAGTCTGCATAGTAAACCCTGAACCCTAAACCCACAACAGCCGCACCAAAGTCAAACATCAGCCCGGCGAACATTTCCGCGCACGAAGGCCTCAGGGGTGTCAAGCAGCTGACCGACTTAGGGTTTAGGGTTTAGGGTTCATTCAAGGTTTCGGGCTTCGGGGGTTTAGGGTTCATTCAAGGTTTCGGGCTTAGGGTGGTTTAGGGTTCAGGGTTCGTTCAAGGTTTCGGGCTTAGGGGGGTTGAGGGTTTAGGGTTCATGATTTCGTGTCAACCAGCTCATTTCCCTTCTGCAAGTTCTCTCGCTGCAACTGTTACAGCACTGTTCATGGTGATGACGGCTGCCAGTACAGGACAAGCTATGTACATGCACATGCATACATATATCACAATATGTATATATAATATCCACGACATGTAGCTGCGCGTAGAAAAAACATGTATGGTGATTGCTCCTGAGATGACGCCACCCGAAGTAACCCGGCCGTAAAATTCAGGATTCTGCCCAAAGATGTTCACAACTCGGATTTGTCCCCCATGCACACTACTCCCCAAAAACCTATACCCTAAATCAACAATCTCACATCCTAAACGCTAAACACAAGATCCCAAACCCTTAGCCTAAGACGTGCAAGGTGCGGCAGACCCCGAGAGCTACAGCGGAAATTCGGAAGCCCTGCACTCGTACGCCCTGCAGCCTGTGAGGGTTTAGGGGTTTAGGGGTAATTTAGGGTTTAGGGGTTTGGGGGTTTAGGGGTTCAGGGTTGAGGGGTTGAGGGGTTGAGGGCTTTGGGCTTGGGGGTTTGAGGGTTGAGGTTTAGGGTTGAGGGTTTGGGTGCTAACCAACATGAAGATGACGACCATCCTCGCAATCATCAGCATCCCCGCAACTGTCAACCTACTCTTCCTTCGGCTGCAACTTTCCCATCACCATCACCATGAACATGAGGCTGACCATCGCCATCAATAGCACCGTCATTGCTTCACAGCTTCATCCAGATGCAGGACATCAGCAGCCGTGTTCTAGCAAGCACAGCTGGTATGCCAACTGGGACAGCTTCTCACCGTACCACCTCTGCCAGAAGCATCTCATGCACTGTCTTAAACACTAAACCCTACCCAGCGCACCTGACCGATGTCGAAAATGGTCACCTTCATCTGACCTGCCTTGTTGTCCATGACGCCTCTGGGACAAGCAGATAGTGATGCAGGGGTTGAACCTAAGTGCTGTGCAATCAACATCCCGCGGTTCACGGACTTTGATCGAGCACCGTCATGGCGTCATATTGAGGTTTTCGCGTAGGGCTACTTGCAAGAAGAGTGATAGCTTTGATTTGTCCAAGATTCATTCATTTCAAGGTTCGGGGAGTTTAGACTAAATAAGCACATACAGATAGTACAGACTTTAGAAACGTACGCATCCATGTTGCTCAGTTTACCGTTGCAGCGCGGTGGTGAACCGGTCGAGGAACCAGTGTAGGGGCCTTTACAATTAGAATGGGGTTTTGGGAGGTTCCTTATTCGAAGAACTAGTGTAGGGGCCTTTACAATTTCAATGGGATTTTGGGGGTTCCTTATTATAGTTATGGCAAAATATGCCCCCCAAACCCTATTCTAATCATTAAGGCCCCTACAGTAGTCGGGTGTCGGGTGCTCCCTGTCGCCGCTTGTGCCGTGAACCTCGATCCTCGATCGTGAGGATGGCCGGCACTTCCATGTACGCATAATATACTTGGAGGTTCATGGGTAGTTATAAGTATGGTTATAAGTCCCCTAATTTGGGTTATAAGTATACTTACCCTACTTATAACTCCAGTTATAACCACCCATGAACCTCCAAGTAGGGGCCTTAATAATTAGACTAGGGTTTTGGGCTCCTTTGCAGTATCATCATAATGAAGAAACCACCAAGAATAATAGATGGAATTATTGATGATTAAGGCCCTTATATTATGCCAGGCGCCTCCTCATTGGTGCCATGGTTCCGACTGGAGAGCTCTGTGCGAACATGGCCCAGAAGGCTCACGAAGAGGGAAGAACCAACCAGTAGTTCCTGTCCTCCATGTTGCCATCGCCCATAAACCCTAAACGCTAAACCCCTAAACCCTAAACTCTAAACCCGAAGTCCTAAACCCCAAACCGTATACCCTAAGCCCTACGCCCCTAAACCCTAAACCCTAAACCCTAAACCCTAAGCCCTAAACCCAAAGCCTCTCCCATACCCCCCGAAGGTGCGACAACTTCGCAGTTCACGAGGTCGAGCCATTCAGCTGTTCTTCGGTCTGCCAGCGTTTAGGGTTTAGGGTTTAGTGCGCTGAGCGGATGGCGGTTGCGACATCCCTGATCCGTCAAGCACTCTATGTCCTATAATACCTCGGACCCTGGACCCTGCACCCTGAGAGCCCAAACCCCAAACCAGAAACCCCTGCACCCTAAACCCTAAGACCCAACACCCTAGAACCAAAGCAAGTTCAAGTCGGCCAAAGGGGATCTCCATGATGACAACCATCCTTAGGTTTTGGGTTTGGGGGTTCAGGGGTTCGGGGGTTCAGGGGTTTAGGGTTTAGGGTTTTAGGGTTTAGGGTTTAGGGTTTAGGGTTTTAGGGTTTAGGGTTAAGGGCTTCTCGAGGGACTTGTTGGCTCGAGCATTTCGGAGACCAAAATGTCAACCATGTCGACTTCCGGAAGTGGAGCCCAAGACAAACCGATGGGTCCTGTTATCGAGATGTCGGTGCCCCAACCCTCAACCCCTAAACCCTAAACCCTAAACCCTAAACCCTAAACCCTAAACCCTAAACCCCAGACCCTAAACCCCTAAACTCTCTGAAGCAACAATCCCCGAGATCATGGAATTAGAGACTCAAAGCCCTGAAACATCTAATCCCTACAAGCCCCAGAGACTCTGGATGCCCTACAGCAATGTAGGAACCTGGTTAAGAAAACCTGGTCCTACATGGGTAGTTGTCAAAATTATGGTCCCTTTTGGGGTCTCCTAAATAATAGGTGCCGTATTATAATAAGGACCCAAAAAGGGACCATAGTTTGGACAACCACCCACATATTAGGACTATGAAGAACCCTTTATTTAAACAGAGCTTAAACCCTGAACCCAAAACCAAAACTAACCTGCAAGATCCAAGCCCCAAACCTTCAACCGGCCTGCATGCAAGCACTCAAAGGTTTAGGGTTTAGGTGCCTGAATCGTTCGTATGTTTGGTGCTTTTGCCCTAGGGCGCCTTGGTACAGCTATGTTAGTGGAGGGTCTCCATCTACTTCTCGCTTTTCAGGAGCATTTAAGCTTCGGGTTAAAAGGATTATATACAGGTAATCTAGGTTTTCAGGGATGAACGTGTTATCCGGCTGAGGCGCAGGATGCAAGGGAGTAGGGTGTAATGAAAGGGCCTAAATGATTAGAATAGGATTTTGGGGGCTCCCGATTTTCATTCTTGTGTAATATACACCCGAAACCCTATTCTAATTATTAAGCCCCCTATATAAGGGCATGCGTCCCTGCCTCTGGTTGCCTTTGGCGGACCAGGACGCCTCTACGGGCCTACATGAGGACAGCTACGCCAGCTGCTCCTCCCTGCCCAAACCCAAGATACATCCAAGACCCTTGAGGGTTTAATGTAGGGGCCTTAATAATTTGAATAGGGTCTTGGGCTCAATTATAATATAAAACCCTAAACCCTAAACCCTAAACCCTAAACCCTAAAAGGAACCCTAAGGAAGAATACTGGCAATTTTTTGGTACCTATAGTAAGGTTAGCTTTTGTCCTGCAGGTTTCAATTGAATACTACGAGGTCTCCTTGAAGCTGAAGTATTGGCTTACCACCCCAACTCTGAATCCCAAAAGCCATGTAAAACCACACAGAGCCCGATAGCGTAGCAACTTAAATCCTAAATCCTCAGTAACTACCCCCAAGTTTAGGGCGCCTTGGGAGTTCAGGTGTTTAGATGCTAGACGCCCTAAACCGACAACATTCGACATCCTGCAACCCCTTATGACTGGGGTTCAGGGTTTAGGAGTTCAGGGTTTAGGGTTCAGGATTTTAGGGTCTAGGGTTCAGAAATGTCGGGTTTAGGGCTTGGGAGTTTCGAGCTTCGGGTATATCGGGCTTGTAACTGCAGCAAACCCCAAACACTTGAAAACCGGACTAAGTACACATAGTGCTGGGATTCCCTGTACAGTACTCTTCAGGATTCAGGCCAAACGGTTCTACTGTAGGCTTTAGGCTTACGTCTCCAAGAAGCCCGGAAATTAAAGGTCAAACTGTCAGATTACTACTCAACTATAAGAGCCCAAAAAGTTTAAAGGTTGGCTATTGGAGGACTAAATACTTGGAGGCTCATGGGTAGTTATAAGTATGGTTATAAGTCCGCTAATATGGTTATAACTATAGTTACCTTACTTACAACCCCACTTCCCAGTAGGAAGCCCAAACAAGTCTCACCCCTTGCCATCCCCGGTTGCCGGGTGGCGCCGAGCTGGAGCCAGAGATGCAGAAAGGCGGGGTGTGTTTGCAGTAATATAGGGGCCTTAATAATGTTCAGGTTTACGGTTCAGGATTTAGGGTTTAGGGTTTGGGGTTTAGGGTTTAGGGTATTATACTATACATCTGCAAGATTGCTTTTTCGGGGGTAAGGGCCTATAATGGCTTAATATAGGGGACTTAATAATGTTTAGGGTCTACCTGGGGATCCCAAAACCAATCGTTTTAAGGGTTCTACCGGCTAATTAAGGGGGCATAACGGCATAACCTACTATTTTGTAGGTTTTGGGGTCACAGGTAGGGTTTAGGGTTTAGGGCAGTGTACTATAAATATTATGAGGAACGCCCAAAATAGTATTGGTAATTATTTAAGCCCCTATACTATATTTGCTGAGGGGCTTTAGTACTTGGACTTACGCTGGGTTTTTGTAGGAGGATTTTTAGGGGGCATTTAAGGTTCAGGCTTTCCGTCGGGGTTTTGTAGGAGGGATTGTGAGGCAGTCTACAACTTGCTGTCCTATAGGGTCCTTTGCAACGGGCTGCTGGGGGCCCTTTGAAGGCTTTTCCGAGGATTCATGAGGATTTAGGGCCTTTAGGGGTTAGGGCCTAAACCGTAAGCCCTAAACCCCTAAACCCTAAACCCTAAACCCTAAACCCCTAAACCCCTAAACCCCTAAAGCCCTAAAGCCCTAAGCCCTAAACCCCTAAGCTTTT
>CAJNDV010001102.1:12347-30652 GCA_905221635.1 Symbiodinium sp. CCMP2456
TTGTCAAAATTATGGTCCCTTTCTGGGTCCTTATTATAATACGGCACCTAATGTTTAGTGTACCCCAAAAGGGACCATAATTTTGACAACTACCCATCCCTAAACCCTAAACCCCTAAACCCTAAACCCTAAACCCAAAGCAACTACCCAAATCATTGACCACGCTTTCCTCCGCTGTCAACACCTTTTGGGCCTTCGGAGGCTTCGGCCTCTTGGATTTTCCCAAGTCCGAATCCCTAAACCCTAATTGGGTGTAGGTTTTTTGGGGTTTAGGGTTTAGGGTTTAGGGATGTTTAGGGTTTAGGGTTTAGGGTTTAGGGAATTAAACCCTAAACCAAGGACACCACACCCTAAACAACTCGACTTTGGTGGCACTTGAGTCCGGACTGCAAGGTCTCTGCGAGAGCCTTCTTGGCTGATGCATCTTTTCACCTCTGCACCTAACGTCGTCGAGGACTCTCCGCGCGGCTTCCTTTCTTGCGCTCATCCATGAGGCATCGCAGGACTTCCTAAACCCTAAACCCTAAACCCTAAACCCTAAACCCTAAATGGTATTTTTGACTTGCCGCGCTTGCAGGTTGTGCCAGCAACAAGTAGCAACAAGCTGCTGATTCAACTCTTGAGCATCCGGGCTGGTCCCCAATTCCTGTTCCAATTGGAGTATAAACAGGTGCTGAACTGAACTGCCTCTATAGGATAAATATCTAAGACAAAGAAACCACACTTAGGAACAATACCATGAGCAAGTATAGGTAATTGTTAAGCCAAGTATTATAAAGGAACCCCCAGAATAGTATAGGTAATTATTCTAAGGCCCCTACAGTGTAGAGATTTGGGTTCAAGTAGTCTGGGGCTCGAGAATACGGTTTTGGGTTTCAAGTGCTGGAGCTCAAGGTTTAGGGTTTAGGGTGTAAAGGTCCTGACCGCCAATGCGCTTGCAGTTGCCAGTAGATTCCACAAAACCCCCAAACCCTAAACCGTGTTTCCGTGATGCGCTCCCCGAAACCCTCGACCCTAAAACCTGAACCCTCGACCCCAAACCACCCGAAACCCTAAACTCTACATCATGGACCAGTTTTAGGCTTCAGGGTTCAGGCTCTACACCCCGAAATAGATACGTCCGAGAAGTCTATAAGAAGAGCCGAAATATGGAAAGTTTACATGGCGTCAAGGGTTCCCAACAAGGGAAAAAGCAAGGTTTACTAGAGTTTACTAACCTCTAATCCTAAGAAGCCCCACATACAAAACACTGACGAGCTCCAATAAGCCCTCAATAAACCGGGTAAAGCCCTATAGCCTAAGACCATACATCAACGCAAAAAAAAAAGGGTCTAAAAACCCATATACAGTAGCGGCTACAGCGTGCCACGCAGTTTTCAGGCCGGTTGCAGACAGCTGTGTGGCCACGAGGAATGCGACGAAGAGACTCGCGGAAAGCACCACCCTGCGCATTGGAGATGTTATGTAAAAGGTTGGGGGGGTGGGTTAGGGTTTAGCGTTTAGGGTTTGAGACTGTGGGATTTTGTTTCGAGTTTCCTGGCTCAGGATTTGGCGATTCTGCTTCCAAGCTCAAGGGACTCAGTCCGTAGGCGAGAAGTACACCAGAAAGGGTTATCCGGTCATCCGTTACTACAGCCCTACCTGCAACCGGATCTACCTACGAGATCCCCTGCTCCTTTCACGTGACACTACCAGAGCAGTCTCAACAACCGACGCCACCAGCACCAGCACCAGCACCAGCACCAGCACCAGCACCAGCACCAGCACCAGCACCAACAACAACAGCAGCAGCCGCAGCAGCAGCAAAAACAACAACAGTCAATATCAATATACATGATAAACGGAATGGTCGCCTGAAGTAGAGTTGTTCCGGCAGTCTGTGAGTCTGTTTAGGAGGTCATCCTTACCGTGGTGTAATGAAACACAATTGTCTACGGGTCTAAGCAGAACATGTTAAACGGAAAGATAGCTACCCTAAACCCTAAACCCTAAACCTTAAACCCTAAATGCACACCCTAAACCCTAAACCCTAAATGAGAACCTTATCTATTAAGGATTGAAGTTCAAGTTCGGGTCTCGAGGTTCAGCACATTCCAAGCTCCGGCTGCCAGGCTTCGGGCTCCATATGGAGGGTTTAGGGTTTAGGGTTTCGGGTGTTATGGTTTAGGGTTTAGGGTTTTGGAGGGCAACCTTAAACCCTAAACCCGGATTCGTTAGAACAGGGTTTTGCAGTGCAGTATCGCGTAATTTTAGACCTGGGTCTTAGCCTATGGTTTACGGCTAGTATAACGGCCCTAACAATTAGAGGAGGATTGTGGGGTATATTATACTATAGTTATAAATATAAGGAACCCCCCAAATAGTATTGGTAATTATTTGAGCCCCTGCATTACAGGCTTTCGGGTGCCGGATCCTAAGAGCCTTCAGCTCTGCTGAGGGCACCTCGCCCCCCGGGATCTCAAAATAGCCCAGATGCCGACCTCGCAGTGCAGAGCGCTGGGGAAAGTGTTTCGGCTTGAGGGGAAGCCCTGAACCCTAAACCCTAAAAGCCCTGAACCCGAGAGACTTTGAGGGATTTAAGTTAAAATCAAGGTCTTCTGGTGGCAATTGTATGTTCTGGGGCGTGGGCACTTGCGGGGTTTGAACCCTCAAGCTGGGGAAGCAGTGCAACACGAGCTGCCAGTATCAGAGAGCAACAAAACATATGAGCCCTAAACCAGATATCGAAAAGGGGCGAGGTAGGCGTTGTTGGCCCTGTGGGTCCCCCGCGCACTCACCCTCCACGAAGCTGTCCCGCGAGATTGTTTTTGATGCGGAGTTACGAGGCATCAACAGCATCGGCCACAAGACACAGCCATCTTCGTCTAAGAACTGAGAAAACCCGTGAAGTAGTCGGGAAGGAGCTTCTCGCAATTGGCATCGGGGGTGTCTTGTCATAGCACTACCACATGCCACTACCATTAGCACCACCACCACCACCACCACCACCACCACAACTACTAGTACTAGACGACGACGATGGCGACAACTGCTACTACTACAACGACAACAACAACAACAACTACTACTACTACTACTACTGCTACTACTATTACTACTACTACTACTACTACCACCACTACTAGTAGTAGTACTACTGGTACTGCTTCTACCGCTACCGCTACCGCTACCGCTACCGCTACTGCTACTGCTACTGCTACTGCTACTGCCACTACCACTTCTTCAATTTCGACTTCGACTTCCACTTCGACTTGCTGCTGCAGCTGCTGCTAATGCTAGCCACCCCTCTACCAACTACCTGGCGCTTAAACCCATCATCATCATCATCATCGTTGGTGTTGAACTACTACATGACGAAAGTACAGTACCGTAAATATCGAGTTCACTGGCTGTGCTCGGCTGTGCTCTTAAAAGTACTCATCATGTCCCTCCCACCTCCAGCCACCCCTCAACAGCAGTGGTTGGTATTGGACTACGACATCACGAAAGTACTGTAAATACCGAGTAAAATCAATGTGCTCCAAACCAGTGTTTAGGAGAGGTGGTTGGTAGGGGGCGCGCCTACTACTACTACTACTACTACTACTACTACTACTACTCCTGCTGCTGCTGCTACTGCTGCTAGTACTACTACGAGTACTTCTGGTTCTCCTCCTCCCCCTCCTTCGTATTGCTCCCTCTCCTACTACCTCCAGTTCGTGGGACGAGTGTGACAGTCAACTAACTTTGTATGTGCAGATACTGCTATCAGTAATGATGGCCAGGGCATGGCGGTCACTGTGACTATGTCAGTAGTAGCGACAGTATCAGATAAGGGCCTCGTGCTGATTCTGTTCCCCGCAAGGAGAATATGCAGCGGCTACCACCATCGGCTCAGAATTTTGGGTGCCAGATGGGCCGGGAGGGGTGGGCCGCATTGGAGAGTGCGCTATTGTTCGAGATTCAGTCTTGAAGTTAAGGGCTCTTCCTGCCAAAGCGACGAGCACTAATTCAGCTGAGACTGACACGGGAGTTTGTATCGCAGGTATCAATCTTAGCAAACGGCTGTGTCAAGCTTTAGGCAGAGCTGCTACCTCGACACTGGAACTACAGAGGTCTGGCAAACCCGTCTTCTTTTCTTGTTGCCTGCGAATGCACAGACTGTTTACATGTACCCAGAGTAAGTCAGAATCGGTGTTCTCAGAGTCCAACGCGCGGTATCATATCTGAAAACAGCGCTGGCAGTGCAAGGTGCTGGGTGGTGGCGAGACAGGTCGGAGTAGTTCGGTGGAAATCTGGGACGCTGAAGTTGGAAGTTGGCGTACTGGTCCTGAGCTCAGGCCTGGACCCATCATCCGGTTCCACAACAGGACTTAGACTAGGGTCTCGAGGGAAAGGGTTCCCCGTTCTTCCTCTGTTCTTCGGTGTGTGTCTGTGTGTGTGTGTGTCTGTGTCTCTTTTTTGTCCAACCTTTGCCTGCAAGGGAACGCCGATATGGTGCAAGTGCCGTGTGGCATGATGGCAGAGTGGTTGTCGTCGCTGGGCTCTGAAGGAAGACACTGCTTGAGAGTTGGGCTTGGGATGTGGAAATCGGAGGAGTTGAGGCAAGCAGCCTTGAACCAAATTGACAGGAACTTGTTTGGTATTTTTCTGTATTGCTGGGTCAGATGCTCTGCTTGTGCCTGGAACTCTTACCCGTGCTGCTGGATCGGCTCATTCTCCACACTTAGGACAGTGATTGACCCGCAGCTCTGACTTAATTAGGAGTTCTTGCAGGCTGCTGAGATACCCTTAAAAGGCTGGTGTGTGTGCCAGCTTTTTGAAGGGCTGTCGCGAGGGCGTAACAACCAAGATAAGCAGCAGGAGCATTGTAGACCCCGTGGGCCCTAGCACTCGCAATTTCGCGTCACGCAGACTTGCTGACTGACAAGAGTTCAGAATCACCTTGCCCTTTGCCACAACATCGGTTCTCAACTCCACTGGTGCGGCGCGTGCTTGCTGTAGTAGAGACCCATGCCTATGGCAGAAGGGAACTACGAAGACGATGGAACGAAAAGGTAAGTGGAACTTATCCTGCGCTTGATCGGGTAGGTCATGTTTTAGGATAGACCATCAAACTCACTCTTCAGCCAGCATAAGCGTCAGTAGGGATCTGCCGATCTTCTGTGGCATCTCCAGGTCGGAGGCAGCCATCATTTTAGCGGCTCGATTTGCACTTCTGAGGGCACAGGGCTTTTGTAGAGTCATTGTAGAAGCCATACAATTGCTACTGCGCATGCAGAAGCTTCGTGGTGGTGGTGGGGCAGTGCTATGGGCAGCACTCGCATCAGTGGTAGTGGTAGTAGTAGCAATAATAGTATTGATTATATGTCATACTCATAGTCGTCGTAATAGTGATACTGGTAGCATCATTGTTGATGATGATGCTTTGGCAGAAGCGTGGGGCTCCTGGTTGCAAGTTGCAAGATAGCATCTTGAACCATAGGGCTTACCCACATCAAATGCCAAAGCCACCCAAACGATTCTCGGAAAGTCGACACTGCCCCACCCCCGGCAGCCCCAATAGCCTGGAAGGATTCTCCTTCGGGTGCTTGGCTTTGCCCAAAAAGACCCCGGATCCTGGCTCCAGTCGCTTCTAAACTGGGCCAGAGCCCGGTGACTGTTGGAGGATGGGTTTTCCTATCTGAGCGAAGATGGTTTTCGAGCTTGGGATGCTGGGGACCGGCTTTCAACATTCCAGCAAGCTAAGACCTATGTTAAGCCGATGCCTACATTCATGACAATGACAGTAGTTTTTGATAACTAATAAGCATGATTATTCCGATGCCCACTTGGGCTCCTGGAGTCCAAGGAAAGCGCAAGCTCACGACGCTGGAGTGCCTGGATCCACGAGAGGGAGTTTGGCAGTCCTACGACCTGAAGGCACATGAGGGTCCAGAGTCTGGCAATGTGTCCTGTCATATATGTCTATGTAAATTGTAGACATTATAGATTGTATATATACATATGTATGTATACACACACATGCGCGCTCACAACAGGTATTTCCCCAAAAAGTGTAAAGCACTACTACGGAGCACTGGATGTGACACTTTGCTGCGTCCACAACGCGGCGCGGGGTATGCTTTCGACCAAGATTTTGTCATGGGGTGTTGCGGTGTGTGTTTGTGGGATGCGGCCTTGTTGTGGAGTTCAGGTGGTCCCTGTAGGCTCTTCGTTTGGCGTCTCTGTTGGCAAATACATACATACATGCATGCATACATACGTGCGTACGTACGTACATAGGTGCGTGCATACGTACATGCACGCGCCTTTGCACATGTGTGTGTTTTCTTCTTGTGCCTTCTTAATCGCATTCTTTTTGCATACGAATTCCAAAGTCTTCCTTTGCATCAGAGACGCCTGATGCAGAAGGATTCGCCCTTTTGGGTGTGCGATGGTGTGTGCAGCGAGGTCTTCCTGCAATTTAGATCTTGAAAGTTCTGCCCTGAGGGTGTGTGTGTGTGTGTGGAACGCACAGCCTAATGCCGGCGTCAGAAACAAGCCTGTTATCGCAACGTCGATTGCAGTGATCGGACATTGCAGCGTGGAACTGAAGTTACGTACGTATGTAAATGCCTGTTTAATGCACGTGCACATTAATATATGTGTGTATGTGTATATTCTGAATCTTGTGCATATGCAGTTGCATACATACACAGACACACACACACACACACATATATATATATATATATATATTGCATATGCATGCATATACATATATACACATACACATGCCCATAGGCATGTGCATACTCAAACGCATACGCAAAGGTATGCGTATATGCCCATGCGCATGCATTTTGTTCCATCTCCCGCTCAGTGGTTTCTCTCTTTCTCTCTCTCTTTCTCTCTGTCTCTCTCTCTCTCTCTGTGTCTGTTTCTTTTTTTGCATACCTGCCGGCGTGCCTACCTACCTGCCTCTTGGCTGCCTGCTTACCTGTCGACATGCATACACATGCACATACATATCTATCTAGTTACATACCTACATACCCACAGGCCTACTTATGTACCTACGTACATACATACAGATATGCATGCGTGCATGCATGCATGAATGTATGTACGCGTGTTAGGCATGTTGTTTGTACGCGCGCGTATGTGCACCTGCACATCTGCACATTTGCACGACAAAAACACATGTACTCATATGCACATGCACATACATGTACAGATACATATGCATCTGTATGTGTGTGTAGTTGGGTATGTATAGACTCTGTCTCTCTCTCTCTCTCTGTATATATATATATATGTACACACATGGGGACATGTCCGTCGTCATGTAACGCAAACGAGTCCTCTGGTCTGGCGTGCAATTGCTCTCTGCCCTCTATGAACACGAGCAGAGCCAATGCCAGCAACTCTGCACGGAATTTGAAAGGGAAATAGCAGAGGCTCAGAGGGTCGAAGGTCGCAAATCCGGCATGTTTCAAGTTCGCGGCAAGTGGATACCACTCTGACCTAGGGCTGGGAGTCTGGGTTTGAATGTTCAGGCTTTGCATGCGTCCGGTGCAAGGTTTAGCCTTTGCCTGTGCAGATGATGGTCAGGCTCGGGATCTTCATCGAGACGTCAACATCATCGCAACCACAGCCCCGAATCACCACCAGGTCATGAATCAGAAAGCGTTCGCTCTTAACATTCAGTGAAAGATCTTAAAGCTTGAAGACATCGGCTGGCCGTGAAGTATTTTTTCTGACTTATGGTGTTGGACCTGTGGTGGAGTCAGTGGAGTCCCGAAGACGGTTCTGGGCTGGAAGCTGAAATTCTTCAGTTCGGCAAGTACAGGGCCCCACTCAAGCGCATGGCTGCCTCGCCTACGAATGCAATTTGACAATGGTTTGCACTCTGTGTAGGCGTTGGACGGTCCTGGATACCAGTTGGGGCCTCAGAACATCAGACAAAAGCCCAGGTCCACATGGCAAGTGACGATTCGTGACAACAGCTGGCAAAGTGTTCGTCGTCGTCGTCGTCGTAGTAATAGTAGTCGTCATCGTAACAGCAGTAGTTAGCAGTAGTTAGTAGTAGTAGTAGTAGTAGTAGTAGTAGTAGTAGCAGTAGCAGTAGCAGTAGCAGTAGCAGTAGCAGTAGCAGTAGCAGTAGCAGTAGCAGTAGTCGTGGTTTTGGTGGTGGTGGTAGCAATAAATAGTTGCTGTAGTAGAGGACATGAGACACACACTTTCTCGATTCTTAAAATCGAGAAGGCAAGAGGGAGACGGATGCTTATGATGATCCGGTAGTTTGAAGCATCACCAGACCCTCGTCTACAGCTGGCTCCCGGCGCCTACGGCTTTTGGAAAGGTTGGTTTCGATATTCTGCGCGCAGAGTGTTGAGTACGCGTAAGCAAGAACAGCACGAATCGGCGAACAGACAATGGGGTGCGCACAGACCAGTTCACCATCTGAGTCCGGCAAAGTCAATAGCCTTCCACACTGAGGTCGTCTCTTTGGGGGTGTGGGGTCGCAGCTTATGCTGCTCGGCTCATTCATATGTCACTGTGGCCCTCCAACCACTGCACCCATTCTGCATGACAGCTGCAAAGGTCTCCGTGCTGTAAGCGCGCAAACTGTTACAGCGACCCTAACCCCGAAAAGCACTTGGTCTCACTCTGGGGCGGGAGGTTCATAAATCGAACACTCCTCTCGCATCCGCTATTTCCCTTGCCCGATCTGCCGAGACAACACGGGTGATATCTTCTTAGGAAATGTTCCGGCATCAGGAAGACGATGCACATGGCAAATTCAGAGAATACTTAAGCCCCCTGCTGCATAAAGCATCGGTTATCTTGACAAACACTGGAATGGTTCTGAAGCCAAGGCTAACTCACTGTTTATTGCTGGCGGTGCATTTCGGGAGTCAGAAGAGTCCCTGAGTGCCATCTACAGCCTTGACCTGTGCCCTGGCTCAAGATCGCTTTTAAGATGTTTAACGCAAAACCCCCTAAAGCCTAGACTCCTAGACACCCTGAAGCTTTTTGTCAGGGCAAGCTGCATGACTCGAGCTGTGCGATTCCAGGTTTCTTGTGCTTTAGAACACTCGAGTCGTTTTATCCTGCTCAAGTTATTCATGCGTTGCTTTGATGCAGCGCCAAAGGCTTCCAAAACGAACCAAGGACAGTCAGTGTGGCAGGAGAAGACAGTTTGTCCATCGCGGCAAGAAGGAAAACTCCAACCCATGGAGGTTCTTGCACCCCTCGAGGCCTCATCCAAACATCCAATTCCAAAGCCCATTAGCCCCAACATATGCTGCAGTTCCGCTATGCTGGAGGCCTGGGATCCCACACCCCTCACGACTTCAGCCAAGTCTTATGTCGCCTCAAGCCCGCCTTGAACCCAAAACTCCCAAGCCTGATAAGCCTCAAGCTAAGGCGCACGTTTGACCTCCGCCCCCTGGGATCCGTGATTGCAGGCACTAGCGGGACACATCGACAATGGGACATGGGATGGACATGTAGACATTCTTTCTGCCGGTTGTGACATCTTGTAAGCAGGGTCCTCGCATGTATCTGCATCAAGCTTTCATCTGATTGAACCATGAGGCTTTCGCAATCCGCGCAAGAACCAACAACATGCACTGCACTTTTGAGGCACGACTGTCAACATCGTAGTCCGCATCCGATAGTGCAGTCTTTGACAGGTGTGAGTTTCAGAAAGTATAGTGACCCTATGGTCCTACATAGTTTAGTGGGATCAACGAAACGGACCCCTGAATCGGGCACAGTACCAACAACAGGAACCCCTGATTGGAAGAATCCCCTGCAGATCTGCTGTTGAAACCCTAGACCCCAAAACCCTACTGACAACCCTAAACCCTAAACCCTACAACCCTAAACCCGTTACTGCCTTTCCATGTGATGCGTGGTCGCAGGGCCCAGCAGCCATGGGCAGCTGCAGGTACCAAGATGGCATCCTGCCGGATTTACGGGGGGACCACGTAGACGTGTTGGGGGGAAGGGGAAAGGGGGTGGGATCAGGGTTCAGAGCCTTCGATGGAACTTTCCTGGCTTCGAACATTGAATCTCTCCTTAGCATGCTTCGAAATTTCAGCTTTCCAACTCTGTGACATTTGGAAATTAGACTCCAGACGTTGCCTTGTCTCCGGTGTACAGGTTCAGGGGGCTTGCAGCCCAGGCCGTACTGATTGCCAGTTCGTCTCCGGCGCGTGAGGGCGACTGCTGCCGACAGGGTGCGCACACACGCAGGAAGACTTCAAGAAACAGAAATGCTCTTTCTGAGGTGTGGGGGAGCTTGCATAGTGCTGGCCTCAGGTCTTCTGGGCTGTCCCAAGTCATTTTCGGCTGCACGGCTTGATGCTGTCGTACTTCTTGTTGCTGCTATCACCATCGTCCTGAGAACTATCGCTGCCGTGGTCATCGTGCCTAAAATCATAATCATGGTCGTCTTCAACGTTTCAGTTGATTCCGTTTAGGTTTCCAAGCTCGAAGCATGGAGGCATTTGCGAGGGAAGGTCCTTTATGAAACGATTTGGAGGTGGAGCCCCACGATGATATACTATGTCCTATCTAGTATGTGTGTACTCGTGTTTATTTTTGCCATCGTTCTGTAACAGTACAGCGAGTTGTTATGGATGAAGCAATCCAGAGTTCTGATATTCCAAGCCCAATTGCAAGACGGAAGCTGCTCTTGATGAGGTTTGAATTTGCTTGGTGTCTTCAACCCGGCGGTGTCGAGGAGAAGTGAGGCCACGATTTCGGAAGGGGGTGGGGTTGAGAGTGGGCAATGGGGGAGGATGAGAGGATAGATTCCAAGACAAGCATCCTACACAGCACAACGACATCTGCATGCTGCTGGTGGGTATATGTAAGTGAAATAAATAAACAAATACATAGCCAACATCGTACTCCCGAACACCTTGAGCCCAACCAGTTGGAGCTCACGCCGATGATCACGAATGTAGCACAGAATGTCCTGCTCACGCTTGCACTTGGTTCACAACCCCTGAGCCTTCCTGGAGAAGTCACGAAAGCTAGCGCAGCGAGCCTTTCGTTTCCATCTGCGTTAGGAGCAAGGGGCTCTGCTTCGCTTGCCGTCCGTGCAGCCTAGGCATAGGCTAGCTTTCGTTCCCCTGGCCCCTGGCCCCCTCAAAGATCTACAAGCTGTAAGCCGCATGACAACCACAAATCAGCGAAGCGCCCCCGACGCCAAAATGCTCTGAAAGTCTCTGCAGGCATCGGCCTGATGGTCTGGATGCTCCTTTCAGGGCTCCTCAGCTGCTAGGTCTCAACTAGGCTTAAGGGTTACGACTGGAAGTCTGATCAGGATGCTGTTCCTTGCAGCTGCTGTTTGCCAATATGTTTTCCATTTGCTGACGAAGCCGTCGACACTCAACTGCCAGATTCTGCTCAATTCCCAAGCCCCTGGACTCTGGACTCTACAGGGCCCTGAGTTCGTTCATGTCGACAGAAGCGATTTGTCCTCGGGAATATTGCTGCATGTGGTCGCACATGTTGGGCACTCGTTGCGACTCCACTGACCTGGATAGTTCTCTTTGCTTACAGCCACGAAGCAAGATTCGGTAACATCAGGCGTGCCAACCCAAATTCGCAACTGGTCTGGCAGAGTTGTTGCCGATGCTTTTATTTTCGAGGCCATGACTTGGGTGGAGAGCTTGAGCAGCGGCTAAGAACTCTCCGCTGTCTCAGCGTACCATGTTAGACTCTTCCACACTAACGTTCTGAACTTAAAAATCAGGAACACTCCGCTGGCACCTTTTCGACCCACCGGCTTTCAAGCTTCACGTCCCTCATTAAGCTTAGGTTAACGGCCGTCATGGGCTGGGTCTTGGCACGTGGCCATTTCTTCTTCCGGGTTTTGGTGGTCGTTTCCCTGCAGCTCTTGGCCTCCCCATCGCACCCCACATCACCCGGGCGGAAGCCAAACCTGCCGAAGCCAGCTTTGACATTTGTAGAATCATTATGATTATGATTATTATTATTGCTATTTGTATTATTGTTATTATTACTATTGCTATTATTATTATTATGATGATGATGATGATTATTATTATTATTCTTATTATTATTCTTCTTATTATTCTTATTATCATTATTATTGTTTTTATTGTTGTTGTTATTATTTGTATTTTCGTTGTTCGTCCGAGTCATGCCTCTAGAACCTGGGGCCGGCTGGCCTGTACAGATGTAGAAGCTCCGCCAAGAAGTCCCTGCGGCAGTGGTGGGTAAAGGGTGTGAGGTTGTGATAAGACTCGTGCTCTAAAAAGGTTTATTGTAGTTTTGTACACCAGAACTGCCAAGAATTAGATGCACCTGGATCTGACTGACCATCGCACTTGTGTTGACAGATCCAGGGAGCCCATATTTGCAGGCGGTCTTTGGAGACTGCCCACTGTGCCTCTGAGCGCAAAGCAACAGCTCCACGGACAGTTTTGCGACCGGGGAGAGGGGCTCGTCTACTGGCTCTGGCTTGGACAGAGCCGGTAGGTAGGAGGGTCAGCTTTGCGCCTGACGGCCCGCGCGCGACAGCGCTGCGCGAGGCCGCCGACGGCGCGGAGCTAGCCCGCTCAGCTGGCGCAACAAGGTGCAGGTTTCCGCCCATGGCTGATGCCTTTCACACCCCTGGAGGTTTTTGAAAATTCCGGACGCCTTGGACCCTGCCGATGCGTGAAGTCACGTAGCATTCAGGGGCGACCAGCATTCATCAGCTGTCGACACGGCGACCCTCGATTGGTAACAGTCATCCGGCCCAGCTTGCCGTCCCAGTTTATACGCCTCCTCTCTTCAAGCACAACTGCAGCCACTGTTCGAATTACTAGCGCTACTAGAAGAAGGCTTTTCGTCGATCTCTAACAAGCGTAGCTAATAGCAGTTCTGGCCTCACATCCAAGGCGAGCTGGCTCCGAGTTTTTAGGCTTGGCTCCGTCCCGCAGTCGCTGCAGTTTGTTGGGCAAAACATGCACATGCCAGTGGCGTAGCAACAGACCCCCCCCCCAACTTGTAAGACCTCCATAAATCTGAACGTGGATTGCAGATGATCGTAGTGTTATCTACGGAGGCAACTCATGTCCATCTTGGACGAGGTAGATTGTCAACTCTTTGCACAAAGCGGCATACGAAAGCTCAAGTGGTTCCACAAGATGATCCTTCATGAAGCGAGTTGTACACATGATCCTAAGCGGAATGTGACCATGAAAAGATCCAGACTCCCCCGACTGTTTCCCCTTTCCGCATTCAAACTCATCGATCAAACTTCTCTGGAAGCCTCAGCTCTGGTGTGCGGCTCGCCAGGGCTTTGTGTCTGTTGATTCGTTGATTCTTATTGCCGCCTTTAGGCTCAAGCAACCCAAACGCAAAAGCAGCAATCGAAGCTGCCAACGGTGTAGGCCAGAAGTGCCTGCATTGTGTGACAGACTTGTTCATCGTTTGCGGGTTTGGGATTTGATTTCGGATTTTTGAACTGTGCTGATGACTGATGACCGATGAATCTTCTCTTCCGTTGCGCCATCGGTGTTTGGTTAGGAGAAAAAGACCAGGGTTGTGAAGATGCCAAAACGGGCTGGTGATGTTCGAGCTAAAATCCAGCGACACGGAGGTGACCAAAGTCATGGTCATGGTCCGTATCTATAGAACCGCGCTTGCTTTCGCAGTCCGTCTTGATCCGCAGGTCCAGAACTTCATCAAGTCGCCAAAGGAAGATGGCCGTGGTGCGAAAGATGAAGATGGAGATGTTGCAGCTCATCTTCAAATAAATTAGGGTGCAGAGAGATGCCAGCACCACAGATGCCAGATAAATCTTCATGATAGGTTTGTGCTCGGTGGTAGCAGTAGCTATGTGCACCTTGGCAACAACCACTACCGCAACCACGCCGCAGCAGCAACAAACTGCAGCGCAAGAACGACATCACCACCAACAACAACACCGCGACAACCACCAGCACCACCACGCCCACCAAAACCACGTCCACCAGAACCACAACTACAACCACGACCACAACCACAATCCCCGCAAGCACAGTCACAACCCCAGCAGCAACAAACTTCAGCCCTCGCAACGACGACAACACCCCCACCAGCACCAGCACCAGCAAAAGCAGCAGCACCAGCACGCACCAGCGCCAGGACCAGCACCAGCACAACCACGACCACCACCAGCACCCCAAGACTAGCAGCGGCAGCAGAAGCAGCAGCAAGGACAACAACCACAGCAACATCATCATCAACAACAACAACAACCAACCACAACAACGACGCGACCACAACAACACCAGCACCACCAACAACATCAACAGCACCAACCACATTGCCAACAGCGGACATCAAACGAAGCAACCATCAACCAGCAACGCAAACAACAAAACCCACACCAACATCATTGCCAGCAGCAGACAGCAAACAGCAACTAGCAAACAGCAAGAAGCAACCATGAAACAGCAACAGCAGCCCACAGCCACAACCGCAACCGCAGCCGCAACAACCACCACAATAACCACCATCGAAACAACAACGACTACCGCAACTACAACAACTACTACCACCTTTGCGATTAGTACTCGTACTAGCTAGTGCTAGCACTAGTACGTGTACCAGTACCAGCAGCAGTACCAGTACCAGTAGCAACGGTAACTGTAGTAGTAGTAGTAGTAGTAGTAGTAGTAGTAGCAGTAGCAGAAGTAGAAGTAGAAATGGTAGTAGTAGTAGTAGTAGTAGTAGTCGTAGTAGTAGTAATAGTAGCAGTAGGAGGAGAAGTAGTAGTAGTAGTAGTAGTAGTAGTAGTAGTAGTAGTGGCATTAGCAGTAGCAGTAGCAGTAGCAGTAGCAGTAGCTGGACGAGTAGCAGTAGCAGTAGCAGTAGCAGTAGCAGTAGCAGTACGAGTAGTAGTAGAAGCAGCAGCAGCAGCAGAAGCAGAAACAGTAGCAGCAGGACTGGTAGTAGCAGCTGTGGTTGTAGTTGTATTTCTTGCTGCTGTGGTTGCTTGGTTGTGGTTGTGGTTGTGGTTTTGGTCGTGGTTGTTGTTGTCCGACGATGAGGCACATGATGTGCCAGCGAAGGTGCCGTCCTTACGACCCTTCGGGTGTTTCGCGCGTCGGGCATGTTCTGTCGAATTGCTGAGCCCGCAGTCTCTAGCCAAGTGCTGAAGCTTGTTCCCCCACGAGACCCTAATAAGAACATGAACCCTTTGTAAGAAGCCTGTTCTTATGATTGATGCCCCAGTATATTCTGATCGGCTCGAGTTCCGATGTACCGGCCGCCTTAACGCCAATCGTTGGTTGAGCTGTTTCCGCCTTTTTCAAGAAGCTGCGATCCTTTTTCCGTCCGGTCTGCATCTTTCAGAAGTTGTCCTGCCGGCTTCGGGGAAACCCGTTCGAAGCTTCAGCAAGACTGCGCAACGGAACCATTTTCCCTCTCACGGTTTGCTTTTGGGTTTCGGTGCAGAGTCTGGGTGGAGAAAGAAGCTTTTACGGGGGTTAGGGCCGCATTTTTAGGGCTTGGGTTTTTGGGTGATGGGTTTCAGGGTTGAGGCTGCAGCTCATGAACTAAGTCCCTGATTTTATCATGTACAGCAGTATACTGCGAGAACAACCGTACAGTACATGCATGACACGTGGCTTGCTTGGGCTTGTGGGGTCTGCAGGGCGGCGATGGGTGTTAAGGTCTTCGGGTGCTGGATGACACTCCCAAACAGACCTTTCTACAGTAGTGTAGACGGTAGGTTGTCATTGTCCTAGATTCGGCACGGCATGAGCCCATCGGGCCAAAACTAACTTCAACACGATGCTGCAATGTAGCGACGGCGAGATTTGCAACGATGACATGACCATGTCTGTGATTAGGTCACGCTTGGAAGCTGCAGCAGGCTAGGGCCCATGGCGACTCTGCAGCAGAACTCTGAAAGACATAGTAGTTATCTCCTTGCTCCCCAGAACCGCAGAACAAGAATTCTTGCAAGCCTCGTAAAGACCGCGAGACAGTGCAGGTCGTGCCTTCTCCTGCCATGCAGCCGGCACCAACGAGAGTGGGGGGGTTGGAAAAAGATCGTCGACGCAGCAAGCTCTTGTCTTTTTCTGCACATCTCATGACGTTCGCTATCGGCACATCTTGTCGTGTATGCTACCTGCGTGCATGTTATGTATGCATGTATGTGGGCGGGCGGTCGAGGCAGGCATACGGAAAGGCAGGCAGGCATGCACGCAAGGTGGGCAGGTAGACATATATGTAAGTATGTAGGATTATATAGGTATGCAGATATGTATGCATGTATGTACTTATGCGCGTATGCTTGTATGGGTACATATGTGAATTAATACGTACGCAGGTAGGCGGCTAGGTAGGTACGCCACGCACCTAGGTATGTCTGTCTGTGTGTCTGTATGTATGCACCTAGGTATGATATGCTCGTTTACAAACAAAAGCGCAGTGGCATAGTCTTCATTCTGTGGGCGACTGGATATGGTTTTCCGGCCCACGAGCCGATTGTCTGATAAAGCAGTGCGTAGCTGACTTACTTCGTAAAGCGGTACATCGAGCAGCATGCAGCATACATTGTATAAGCATATACTTTTGTGCACATGCAGATTCTCGCACATGCTCGATTGAGCGATTGAATACAGTATAATTATACTTACGTAGAGAATCAGATCAACGACTGACCAGGGAATGATTGACTAAACAGATGAATCATGAAGCAAGACAGCAATGTATCAATGGCGATATCTTCGGTGATACAAGTCTTTGCGCGCCAACCCGTAGTGTGTTGTGCGGGTATAAAGGTGTAGCGGCATGCGGATGATGCGTCCCTGCCTTCGAGCTGGTGCAGCTTCTCAAGTCGTGGGAGAGTCTAGGACCGATGCAGGCAAGCATGTGTGCCCGTCTTGAGCACATGTTTGCTCCATTCACACACACACACACACATGTGTGTGTACTTGCGCGATGGAAGCCCTTTTTTTGTTGAGTATGTCTTCCACAGGATCCCAGCGGAGTTGCTGTCTAAGGCGTCTTGAGCCCTTTTTTTTGACAAGCTTCACGGAATGTAGGAGCCCATAAAACTAGCAATCTGATCCACCCAGCCCTACGCAGTGTTCCCCCAAATCCAATTGTCATTACTTAGGACCCCTTTTGAGGCAAAGTTTCAAAAGATCGTACCCTCGTTGAATGATAAGCTCTCGTCAAGCATTCATGGTGCCTTCGGAGGGGTGCCGGGCACGGGGCCCGGTATGATCTGGCTGTTATCACTCGCCATGTGCCCCTACCGCTGTTGAGGAATCTACTCGGGGTTTGGAGGCGTTTAAGGGTTAGGCCTGCATTGCTTCGGGATGTGCTTCCAATGTACGTAATTACCTCCCCCCCAAACCCCTAGTAGAACGCCAAAACAAGCCACTGAACCCTAGTACACGTACTAGTAGCAGTCGCAGAAGCAATAGCAACAGTAGCAGTAGTAGCTAGTAGAAGTAGTCGTCGTCGTAGTAACACTGATTACGCTCCCCCAACTGTCGTGCAAATGTGGCAAAAGGCAGTGTAAAAGTAGTGATTCGCAAGAAGAAACACAGCGTCAAATATGGTACGTGCGCCTAGTAGTAGTAGTAGTAGTAGTAGTAGTAGTAGTAGTAGCAGTAGTAGGCGTTTTGACAAGAATTCAATACGGGCTCTGGCAAAAGCCATTCGGAAACTAGCAAATACGCACTGTAAATTTGCGCAAGAAATGTGGCTTTGCTCCAAGTGTGTAGTTGAGGCGCTGGTAGTGGCGGCAACTCGCCAGAGCCTGAGAAGATTTGGGCTCAAGGTGAGAGTTCAGGGGCAACGGACCAGGGCTTCAAACCGGGGGTGTTTGGCTCTGGCAGCAGACAGTCGGAAACTAGCATCCTACTCGTCGGAGTTGTGGCATAGTAGCAGTAGTAGGTAGCAGAAGTAAGTGTGGTAGTGGTAGTCGTAGTGGCAGTGGTAGCGGCAGGGGTAGTGGTAGTGTTGGTAGTGGGGCAGTCGTGATTATAGAGGTAGTAGAGGTAGTAGCGCTAGTAGTAGTAGTAGTAGTAGTAGTAGTAGTAGTAGTAGTAGTAATAGTAGTAGTAGTAGTAATAGTAGTAGTAGTAGTGTCAGTGGCATTAACGGTCAGAAAGGAATAGAAGTAGAAGTAGAAGCAGAAGTAGTAGTAGTAGTAGTAGTAGTAGTAGTAGTAGTAAAGAAGTAGTAGAATAGCTACTACTACTACTACTACTACTACTACTACTACTACTACGACCACGACCACGACCACGACCACGACCACGACCACGACCACGACCACGACCACGACCACGACCACCACCACC